>QBDW01000386.1:0-24625 GCA_003261595.1 Maconellicoccus hirsutus | reverse complement strand
AATTTTTTGAGATTTTTTCAAAAAAGCTCAAATTTTCAACTTTAAGCTCAATTTTGAGGAACTTGTAACCTTTTTTTCGAAGTACCGGCAATTTATTCGTACTCAGGGGGTTCAAATTGTATGAAATCCACTGCCGGTATCCGGTTGCCATTTAAGGCACGCGAAACCGTCATTTTTAGCGTTTGGTCCCTAGACTAAAATTGACCGACTGAGCAAAATATGGCTCCATCCCCGAAAATTGTATTTCACGTCAAATCGGGAAAAGGAATGCATGATGAGTCATCGATTTTTTTTTCATTTTTCACCTACACAGAGGTCATCAAATGATGCTGAATGACGCAATGCAGGGATCTCTGCAATTTTTCATCTAGATTTTGGCAATTAGAAATTTCCCAAGATGGCGGAAATTCGAAAATTCTCAGCATGGCTAACTCCACTTCTATCATAACAATTTAAAGTCTTTTTTGATTCTATTCTCCTTCCCAAAGGTGACTTGTATATGGTGCACGAAATTTGTGGAGTCGTAGTCGATGGCCAATCGCTCATCTTGACCGGGTGTACCTCTCCTTAACGAACCCCTAAAGTCAAAAAGCAAAAAAAGTGCTCAACGTGCCTAGCTCGTTTTAAAAAATTCTCCAAAATTTACACCCTCGCTTTTCGAGTTATAATTGAATTGGCAATCTTGAAATTTATTTCGGTTATATTTTTCGAAGCGTACACAAAAGATATTTTTTTCGGCGAATAAAAACCGCTGCGATAACAAAAGTTGAAACTTCACTACAACATAATACGTTCTGATTACGAAATACGCTATTCATATAAACACCATCGTGTCAAGGCGATAAAAAGGACGCTGGACGCGGAGATCAAATCGCCATCCGTGTGATTACGGTTCGCGCACATGGTTCATTTGAAATTCGTCGCATACGGTTTAGGCCGCATGAGGCGTGACACGTTTCACGTGTTCGTGCACGTTGGCCGGCTCGAAGGCGAAAATTTCGATTTCAAGTTCAAGGTTTGTAAATCGTTCACGCGCCAAAGCTCCTACGTAAGCGTAATTCGCGTAATGGAATCTTGGACCATTTTAACTTATTCGGCGCGAATACACTATCAACGGTAATGAAGTTCTTGATGTTTAACGATGCGAACACATATACGTACCTTTGAAAACCACACCCCCTCGTCGTAATTTTAATTTCCTGCTCTTATGATTTCCCGTTCAATTTACTCGGGGTTTCGCTTATATCTTCATCTAACGGCTTCCACTAAGTACAATCTCGTTTTATTTTACGCCACAATTTGACGTTCTACTCTTTCCATTGTCGTAGCTGCGAAATTATACTCGATTCTGCGTTTAAATATTCTATCCGCGTTCGAGCGATTAAATACCATTTTCTTTATAAAACCCAGAACGCTTTTCACCTTTAAATGACTCTCGAAATACAAATTTCCAGCTATTATTCGAGTTTACAAAAATTTCAACCCTTGTCATAGAATTATTTCGCCTTTCGTGTGTAAGGTTTTTTCCACCCATAAATTCCACGCGTCGATCGAGTACGTATATTTGCCATTTTTCAATATATCACGAGTTATTATACCTATTCGCGAATCGTATGAGCTCCATAGGTTAATATCTGTTATCGATATAAAGTAAGGAGTGCCTAAAAAAGGGATCGTATGAAACTAATTATGTTGGTGATTTTTTTTTAAATTTTATATCAACGAAAAACTGATCGAACATTATTTTTTCTCTTTAATTTAATATTGCAATAAGAACTTTTTTCTAATACTGACCCGTTGGATTTTTTAATTATTAAAAAAAAAAGATTTTTTTTAAATTTATTGCCCCAATTTAACGCATATAAAGTGACGAAAATATATTAAAAATGTATTTCCCGGAGTGAAATGGGACAAAATAGTTGATGATAAAGATGAGCCAAAAAGTCAGCTTGTATACAAGTCCGCAACACAGCGTGACATTTTCGCGTCACTTCGCGACAACGATGCTCATCAGAACGTCAGAAGACGTCATTTCGTGTCACATGCCCCCGCAACCATGACACGTCACCGTAGTAATAACTTGTCATCATATGTCATTTGACATGCTACCATGACATAATCACATGTCACTCCTGACCACGACACGTCACCATGGCAATGAATAGTCATATATGACATCATCATAACATGATCATGACATATCACCATGACATGTCATCCGAAATATTACTACGACATAGTAATGTTACTCAAGACAATGACTTGACCATTCCAATGACACTCATCATAACAAGTAATTAGTAACATATCACATGTCAATTATACCCCTAACACGTAATCATGATAATGACTTGTCACTGTATAGTGTATCACTCATGATCAGGAAGCGAATTTTCATGTTTTTATATGTTTGGCATTTCTGAAGTAGAAGCAGTATACTAAGCACACTTTCACGTTTCAGGTCATTCTAAGAAAAATGAGCCCTATTTTATTTTGAATATTTTGCATATTTTGCCTATAAACGCATATTTCGGCATATTTTCCCATTATAAGCCGCATATTTAAACGTTTTAGCGCATATTTGGCCAAATTTTTGATTTTTAACACATATTTTGCTAATTTGCATAATTTTTCAAAAAAAAAAACGTTTTTCCCTCAATTTTTGAATTTTGACAATTTTTTTTTTCAACACTGCACAAAAGAAAGTTTTTATTAGCGCTCCAATGTTGATCTCTTTTTATACTAAGTTTGGCCAAAACGAAGAAGACGAATAAAAATTTTCCTTATTTCTGTAAATTCTTTAATTTCAGTTAAAATTGTGCAATTTTTCCATTTTTCAGCACGATTTCATCAAAAATTTACATTTCGACCGCGAAATCAAGTAGATGGGGTCATGCTCTTTAAAATGACACCCATATTGTTGTCGCATATTTTTTTGTTTTTGGAGCATATTTTTCTCATTTTTAGCGCATAAATATGGCATATTTTTCCGTTATAAAACGCATGAAAATCCGCTCCCTGGTTATGAAAGTAGTGAATTTAGTCAAAAAATAGTGTAACGATAAAGAAACCAAAATATGGAATATTTTTGAAAAAATTTCACAAAAATTATTCAATTTTGATGAACGGTAGCACTGTCGGAATATGTGACGTGATGTTTACTTTTTGTTTTTAAGCATTTGTTCAACGTATTAATTTTTTATGATTTTAATTTGATGAATTTAAATTTCCAGATTTTTGACATTTTCATGTCTTGGTTCTATGACACACAGAATTGAAAATTGTCGTGGAAAAGCGTTACAAAAAAGTGTCACGCCATTGTCATGGCGACGTGACATTCTCATGAGTGATAATTTTGATATTTTTATGTCAAGATAACATGTCATAGATGACAGGTCATTGATATGGTGACAGATCACGATCATGAGTGATAATTTTAATATTTTCATGTCACGATAACATGT
Organism: Maconellicoccus hirsutus; assembly: GCA_003261595.1. Taxonomy (NCBI): domain Eukaryota; kingdom Metazoa; phylum Arthropoda; class Insecta; order Hemiptera; family Pseudococcidae; genus Maconellicoccus; species Maconellicoccus hirsutus. The sequence goes on along the minus strand of QBDW01000386.1, from coordinate 21,161 downwards.
CATAGAGGACAGGTCATTCGTACAGTGACATATTATGATCATGAGTGATATATACGATGACAAACCGTTGTCATGTTCATAAGTAGTAATTTTGATATTTTCATGTTATCATAACTATTCGTAAATGACGTGTCATTGTTATGGTGACACGACATGATCATGACATCATAACCCATATTTGAAATCACTACTTTCACAAACTTTTAGATACGCTCAATTTTCAATGATGAAAAATTCGTCAAGAATCAAAAAATAACTTGGGCAGCTGAAATTTTGATTTTTTTTGACACGTCCCTTTCAAAAATCCAACTCTGGCATGCAAAATTGTGCGTGATTTATAAAAAACAAGAAAAATTAAAAAAAAACGATGAAGAATTTTATTTGAATAATGTCTCATATCCAACGAGTTCTCGATGGTGTTTTTGCCAATGAACTTCGTCGCTTACTCGTATTATCGCATATTTGAATTATTTATCAATTTTATCAAGTATCAAATTAGCGTAATCCAGAATAATTTAATTTCTTAATCGATTACAAAATAAAATCCTCAAATCGTAGACCTTTGTCGGCTCGGTCAGGTTACAATGAAATATAAAAACAAAGTATGACTTCTACGGATCACTTTCGAGGTCAATTTTACTACTACACGTATAACAATTTGATTGATAAGCGTATGAAATTAGAACATGCTCTCTTGCCTTTTGTAATGTACACTCGCGTGAGACCCTGGTCACGCGATTTACTGCAAAATTCTCTCGCAGATCGTGGTACTTGATTGTAAATGACTTGATAACCGCCTAGCCACCAAGACCTGGAGGTATTTATCGTGCGACAATGTATTTACGTCGTGGTTCGACTAATAAATCGACAAATTAATTTCTCAAACCATCGCATTACGTTTCATTAACGGATTCGTATTCAAATAGAACTTGCGAAGTTGTTGATATTTCCACGATGAAGTAATTTTAGAAAAATACCTGTCGTGTTTCGAACGAAATACCACATCCAGAAAACTATTATTTTCTCTTGTTTTTTTTTAACGATTTTACTTTCATTGAACGAGGAAAACTTTAATTATCTTTCGCAATCGTAGCCTTGGACTTTTTAGTTTTTGTTTTTGCGAATGTTCATTTTGTAATTTTTCTGCTCGTTTAATCTCGCTAAGTTACTTGCGATTCTCTTTTTTTCGTCGTCGCCCATTTCTCCGGTCGCCGCTGGTAATTGCGAAGCTCGAGACGAGGATTTGCGTTTAATGCGTCCATTTGTTTTGATATAGCGCGAGATAATTTAAAAAGCTGTAATTAATAATGCAGCTTTTCGATTCCTGCGGCGAAAGCGTTTGAAATTCGGACGAATTCGTTGACGCTTCAGCAAAATTGAACGAGGCTCGAAATGCAATTTAACGGGTGTTTAATTTGTTGTAAATTACCAGGATACAGCGTTAATAGAATTACATAAAGGTTTACCGACGTGATAAAGTGTTCGAGATGTCCCGTGGTGAAAAATCTTGGCTTTTTTTTCCCCCTCCCGCCGCGTACACGACCAATTAATCTACGCGGGTTGCATTTTTCATCGTGTATTACTCCGGCGTCGAAAAAAAGGATAAAAGCGATGAAACATCGTCGAGCTGAAAAGTCGTCGCGAGAATTACCCGCCAATGTACTTGTTCCCGTCGCTAGAAACGGAGCTCAGATACCTGCAGGAAGTTCGCTGAGCACATTGGAAATATAAGTTTGTGTAAATTTTTACATTTTGTCGGGGTATTATTTGAGTTAGCGTTTGTGTTTTACTTACTGGTTACATTGATTATAACGTGCATGCAGCTGCGACGACGAAGTTTGCAGTTCCGCCGTAAACTTGGAACCGCCGAAACACGTGTCATAGTTGAACGACTCCCTTAGTCGAGTTATTCTCGACGACGATTCGCGACCTCGTAATTAGATCGAAAAAAACGAGTTAGATTTTCCACGCGAAAATATTCGCAAATTAGGTCGCGAGGTTTTCGCGTTCTTTGAATTACAGAAGTGCGATTTATATAAATACGAGCCCCGCGAGTTGACATTCGGACGCAATCCGCATATATCAATAAATCGAACGAATGGCGATATTTATCGCTGACGGTAGAATTGAAAATATCGCACGTATCCGCTAAACGTTGTGATTAGGGACTATTTATCATTTTTATTATTCATTCGATAAAAAAAATTCGCGTACGCGAACGTAAGAGCTGTAAATTTCTCGTTGCTATTTTCTACATGTACGATGCATTTTTTTTCACGCCTTCAACTCAAATTCAAGTAGAATTTATTTGTCAAAAAGTGGAAGGGAGGGGGGAGAGCTGAGGCTTCTTGTATGAAGTTACTTTAATTAGTCCTTCTTTGGGACTCATTTATGAATCAATTAAGAAAAATAGAAGTCCTTATGTGAAGTGTTTTTTCGAGTCAGTCGAAAAAGAAGAGAAAGGCTTTCTTTTCCATCTCGCTTCTGGAGTCAATCAAAGTACGTAGATAAGAAAATCACCTCACTCGTGGTCCGTATTTGAGTCAGTCAAAGAAAAGATGACGAGTGATTTTACTTCACTTTTTTTTTCAAATCAATCAAAATCTCTGGAAATGGTTCTCTGATTCTCTATGCACATTTTTTTTGGTCGTCCGAGAAATGTGAAAAACCCCTCCTCCCACTTTCAACCTGTTTTTGAATTGAAAAAGGTGAAGTCTTCATTTGCACATTTCTTCAAAGTTGTTCGAAAAAGACATCATTTCACTAGATATGTCATTACATGCTAACATGACATGATCGCATGCCACTCATTGCCATGACACGTCATAGTAACAGTGACGTTACGACGACATGAGAATATCAAAATTGTCACATAAGACCATGACACTCTACCGTGAAAATGACTTGTCATCTAAGACATGTTACAATGACATGAAAAAACTATATTTTCCGTTCAACATGGATATGTACAACGTACTACACATTGAGAGTGACAAAAAAATCGTGTAACATGTCATCACTATTTATTTCATCATATGTCCACGCATTCATCATGACAACACCATGACAGGTCATCATGACGAGTCACCGTGACCTCCCATGACATACATCACATAACCATGTCATGTCGTACCAACATGCCACAATGACATTATCACATGTCACTCATAACCATGACACATCATCGCGGCATACCAGCATGGCATTATCACATGTCACTCATCAACAAGTCATTGAGATCACATGTCACTCATAACCATGACACGTCATCGCGATATACCACCATACCATTATCACATGTCACTCATCAACAAGTCATTGACATCACATGTCACTCATAACCATAACACGTCATCGCGACATACTTCCATGATATGATAACATGTCACCTATGACTATGACACGTCACCATGACATAACGTTCATCATGACAAGTCACCAGACGTCACATGTCACTCATACCCATGACACATTATGACCACGACTTATCATTTAAGACATGTTACGATGACATGTAAATATCACATTTTGTGACACTTCTTCGTGACAATTTTCCAGTTCGTATATGTATAGGTAAGACATAAAAAATGTCAAAAAACATTACATAAAATGATCACAAAATTCAGTGAAGTGTCATAGTCACAAGGAACAATGTTGACATTTTCGTGTCATCATAACATGTCACAGATGAAACTGTACTGTTATGGTGACATGATATGGTCATAAATGATATGTGACCAACTGATCCTATAACGATGTTACTGGCATATCGTAATGACATAACATGATGACAAGTTATTGTCACGGCGACAAGTCGTAATTACGAGTGACATGTCATAATTACAGGTGACATGTGGTATCTAATGTGTTACGATGAATCTCATTATCATGACGACGTGTCATGAGTGTCATGTGACCATGTCATGGTGAAATGTCGAGATGAATTGTCGCGGTCATGTCACAAAAACACGTCACTGCGGTGGTAATAAGTTATGATCACGTTACAATGGCACTTCACAATGACTGGCCATGGTGACTCGTCATGATGACACGTTGCAATGATGCGTCATGGTGTTGACATGTCAGATGGTTATTTTGTCACTATCAAAATATACAACGCGTTGTGTATTCATGTCTAATGAAAAGTATAACTTTTGACAAGTCATCGTCATGGTGACATGCCATGGTTATAAGTGACATGTGACATCAAATAGCGTGGTATAACAAACGTCGTTGACACGAAGCGACACGAGAGTGTTTCACCGTGTTGCGAACTCACACGCAAGCTGACGCGTTATGGTCTTGATTAATTCTTGATTATTTTCATTAAACCGAAAAAACAAAAACGCCTTCGTTACCAACTCGGTGATCTCACTTAAATCGAAAACCTCCATCTCGACAAAATACTCATCAAAGGAACTCAACCGCATTTGCGAAAACATCAACGCCGAAAATAACTCCGATAACACGTTACGAAACACCATTCCATACCTAGCGAAATTATTAAACATTCGAAATACTAAAACAACTCGGAAAAAAGCTAAAACCTTAAAACGTAAAAGCAACATCCGCCCAAACCCGTTAAAACATTTGCGATAAAACTAACAAGACGAAATAAAAGGGACATCAACGTGCATTAAAATGTGAAAGCGAAATCCGCTACTACTTCCGAAATAAAGAATCAATAAAACGCGAAAGACACACCGAAAGACAACGCGAGCTCGTGGAAAAAATCCGACGACGAAATTGAAACAAGAGAAAAAATTTCTCACGTGGCATCGCAACCTACTTAAATTTCATAAACAGCCGCATAAAATTGGAAAACTTTCCATCGCCTTATTTTCCACCACGCTGACGCATTATTCTAGCCGATGAAAAATGTCTTTCATGGTCATTTTTTGAACTTGAGCCAAAACTAAAAGCAAAAGATAATTAATTCTCGTGATTTAATTCGGCCTCATCAGGAGATCAACGCTAATGAATTCATTGTTCGATGTATACTCGCCATATATCACTTCATACGCGGACGATTTTTAATTAAATACTGAATCGAGGTGGGAAAAAAAACTCCATCTAATATACACTTCGCCACAATCTACCATTAGAAAGACGAATAATGTAGTAAAAATAATTAAAATTCTCTCCGGTCCTTCGTTACACATGGTCAATCGTTGCTTCGTAATATGTGAAAATTTAATAGGAAATTTCATTTCGATCATATTTTCTCCTCAGGTATACATCAAGTTAACCGGATATTAACGATAGAGAAACACTTTCCAAGCTGCATTCATATCGTTGGTTATTTATAGCTCGACAAAACCGTGGATTTTTTTCAACGTGAAACCCGCGTTGTACCCGAGATTAAGCTTTCATCAATAGAAATCGTTTTCAAATCACGTCTCATAATATCACTCCGAATGGCTTTTTCGCAGATTGACGAGCTCCGCAGGGAGCGTGACATTGAAATAAAATATTCACGAATTGATTACGCCGTTTGAAGTTCATTCATCCTTATCCACGTGCCACCATTTTAATTGCTCCCAACCCCAAAGATGGAATTTTTCGTTTGAAAAATCGACCACTTCGCAACAATGCCATCAGGTAACTCCGAAGGAACTGCTCTTTAAAACTTATTACGTCACAAAAGGTCGGAATCACAGCTGTCACGCAATCGGCGAGAAAGGGATACGAAGAAACTAGACTGTGTCGGAAAATTAATTATTTTCCATTATAATTAAAAAGGAAGCGATATAGCATGAAAAGCATTACGATGATAATTTCCCACAAAACAGAGTAGTTTTTCGTGTATTTTCCTAGATGGCGTTCTCGTCTCTTAATGACTCTCATTTGTAAAAGGAAACGGAAAGGCCGAACGTTGGTAATCCGCCGGTTTAGATCGAGTTCTCGCGCCATCGTATATTACAAATTCCACCAATCTCTTTTTTACATTTCTTCTCTCTTTCGGCGTATTCGCGCGTATATTATTTCGAATAATCTATTGTCCGAAATATCCTCGTTTCCATGTACGTCCTTCCATCGAGGACGAGTAAACGATACGAATCGTTTTTTCTTTTCAATTCTTTCAACATCAACGTTTCGTTGTCCGGTGTGAAATTATTGCAAGTATTTTGTTCCACGACGAAAGTGTAACCTTTTCATTGGCAGTTACTTTTTTGCTGAAATGTCGCGCAAAAAAGTCCATAAATTAGGTTTATCTCTCCAAACGATTATTTGATCGATGTAATCTACGTAATCGTTGTTTTCTTCGAGTTCAAGGGAAAAGATTTGTTTTATTTAAATAATTTAAAATTATTAAATTTTATTTTAAAAATTTTTATTATAAAAAAATTTACATTTAAATTAATATCATTAAAAAAATTGGTTCTAAAAAATTTAAATTTAATTGAAGTGTTAAATTATTTGAATTTATTATAATAAAAATTATTAATATTATTATTCTTGTAGATAAAATTAAATTTGTTATGATAGAAGTGATTAAATAAAAAAAATATTAACTAAAAAATTATTTATCAAAATAATTATATAAAAATTTAAAATTATTATTAAAATTGATTTAGAAATTATTATATTAAAATTTAATAGAAAATTAATTAAAATTAAAAATTTTATCATCATAATTGTCAAGTCTCTTAATTAGCAAATTTTTAATTCAATTTCATTCCATTTAAAGACTCGAAAATGGATAAATTGGCAAAGAAACTATATACACAGCACGCTGCAACAAAATGTTGAAAACTTCATACTGTGAACAATAATGCATGAGAAAATTGTTTTTAAATTTTTACTCGGAAAACTGGAGGGTCTTAGAAAATTTTTCATCCCTTATAACTAGAAGGAAATTAAATTTTTTATTTTTTGATATAAAAACAATTACGTTTCAACCATTTTTCAGTTTGTAAAGCTCATTTTTTCTCGATGACTTTCAGCTTTTTTCAACGTTTTTCTACTTTGCATTAAATTTACCTAGAATTTAAGTCGGAAACTCGAAATTTTTTGTAAATTCGGAGTTAGTAAAATTTTTTCTTCATTTTGATGATTCAACAACGATATTTGTTGATGAATTTTTGATTAAAATATTTACTAAATTGTACGCGTCGAGGTGACATTTTTTGGATCATGTGACATACTAATGTCACTGATCCATTTTTTGTTGGTGAGCAATGACGTGTTAGTAATAACAACTTACTACTTGCTGAGATGATCGATTTTCTTGTCATATGACATGATGAAAACAGTTCGTAACGTATTACGATGAATTTTCATGGTCACATGACGTGTGGCAAATTGTTTATGATGATGCGTCACTGATTGCATGTCATTACATGTTGAAAGTTGGTTTCAAGTTATGACGCAATATTTTTACATGTCACTGCGTGTTGTGGTGACAAATTTTCATGACATATGACACATGCTACTACATGATTAAGTGACTATTTGTCGTGCTTATCACTTTATATGTACCGTATTTTCTCTTATCAGTGCCTAACAAAAACTTTGAATGTGTTTCTATGTTCGCAGGATGTATCGATATTTGTATTCGAAAAAAGGCTCAGTGATCGTCTGCATAGACCTAGACGGAAAGACTCGATAACAGAAATAATGAAAAAAAGTGTAAAACACCTGGAGGTATACCGGCAACCAAAATTAATCTTAACGGTACTACACAGCTTAGAAGAATGTTCCGATACGATTGCTTTTGCTTCCGAACCTATTTTAGCGAGTTTGGCTAACATATTATCTTTTCAAGTTTATACAAATGCTGTTAATTCTGCCAGAAATGAAAACTCACAGCCTAATATACCACGACCACCTAACGCCAAGGAATATCATTTTATCGATTTCGAAATCAAATATGGATTACGTCAGGTAAGCTATCGTCAGTTTCATTAATTAGTTCATTATTTTTATGGGCAAAAATTAAGTATCGGGCTGCGTACACGTATACGTGTAAATAATGCATATAAAACGCGCACCGAAATGAATTTAAACGGAATACACCAAAACGATGAGACGACCGAGGTTAAGATTCATGGAAAATTTAATAAAGCTTTTCGTTGAAGTACAAAACGCTTTGGTTGAAATTAGATTGGGAAGTAAAACCCGCGTTTACCTAAAACGGAAAACAATTTTACCTTTTGCTTTCTTCACACTTAACGCAATTTTCTTATTAATAAACTTAACGCAGAAGCTTACCTTTGAAATGAGGTTATAAAGCGTTGAATTTGTAAATATCAGTGGGGTGGGGTCGCGTGGTATTTTCTTCCGCTTATCGAATACACCATGTCGAAGGGTAAAACGATGGAATTTCTGTTACAGATCGCAGAAGCTTTGGATTTCCTTTCGACGCAAGTTTACCATCATAATATATGCCCGAATAGCATACTTGTTACCAAACTCGGCAACTGGAAGTTGGCTGGTATGGAGTTCCTCAGTAAGTATCATTTGTGTTTTGATCGGAAACCTTGTAATGTGTCTCTTTGTTGTGAGATATCCTCAAAGAAGTATTAAGAGTTTAACCGTGAAAACGATTCGGTGTCACGAGAGTTTCTGGGTGAGGGACTTAATGGTACAGGAGCGCGTACTAGGTCAAGGTCATGCTTATTTAGCATTCATAACAACTGATGGGAGTTGTATGTGCGGTATTCACAGTTCAGTTAGTGGTGTCAGTTGCTTCTGGGCGTGGCCTGTAAGTCTTGACGCGTTCTGCTAGTCAAGGTCATGCTCGGTTCACGGTATCACAACCGGTTCTGAGCAGTGTTGCCAACTGTACGGCAATTGCCGGAAATGTACGGCTTTGGGACTATCGAAACGGCATACGGCTCAACATCGAGCCGTACAGCAAAAAGTACGGCTTTCAGCCAAAATACGGGTTTATTGCAAAAATACGGCGATTTAAATTTTTCTATCAAAAAAAAATTATTTTGACCAAAGATTTTAAGATTGGCTGTTTTTTAATTTTCTTTTTTTTTTTGATAATTTACACTGTGTGAAGTCATTCTAAGCAACTACCCAACGACTAGTTATCATTTTTTTCATACCTAATGGTAATTTTTCATGCCAAATATGAAATTTTGTTCATTTATTAACTTTTAGAAAATATCAACTACGAGTTATCAATTCATTTTTTTTGTTCAAAGTTTGTTATTCTACTTGCTCTTTAATATGCATGTGATAAAATTTAGTGAAAAAATGAAAAAATTAATTTGCGATACTTCATTATGTGTCGATGATGCTGTTTGTTTCAAAATAATCTGTATTTTGATACCCATGTTCAGTTGTACGGCTTTCTAGTTCAAAATACAGAAATTTCAACGATCCTAAATGGAAATTCGCTGTTTCCGAGTTGGCAACACTGGTTCTGAGCGTGGCTTATTGGTCTTGACGCGTTCTCATGGACAAGGTCGTATTACCTGGCGCATTATGCGGTTTATAGGTACAGTGGCGTCACGTAGAGTGCAAAGAAGTCATGACAGGAGAGGAATGTAAAGAGGGAAGGGGCTATGAGACTAATCAGAGCACTTGTAACGAACGTCTTCCAAGACTGTGAACGCACACTTTCGTGAAGCTTTTGACCTTTGCTTTTTCAAGTGCCCTCACCTTGTCATCTGCGCGTTAAAACGATTCATAAACTAAATCCATTTAATACAAAAGAAAACGCCAGACATCACGTTGTTTTTGCGGTACATACAAAAGAAGGTTTTTAACGAGTTCATTTTCTCGAATACTTTGAATATGCTTTTTAGAAAAGCTATTACGCGTGTTTGTGTGGTAGAAACAAAGGATAGCGGCGACGACGTGCTCGTATATGGAAAAAAGTATATAAGAGAGTAAGAAGAACAAAGAAATACAAAGCGTCGGGTGCGGGAAAATGAGTGGTTAAGTAAATGTTGCGCTTTTGTTCTACAAACCGTCGTGAGAAGCCGGGGTGGCGAGACGAAAGGGGAGAAAATGGCTGGAATGCGTGTATGTAGCGGAAAAATAAAGAGTATATTTGCATTATTATACAATTCCAACAGTCGTGGATGGCGTTTTGTGTGTATACTTGTTGATTGTAGTATAAACTCGACGGGGGTGAGCGTCGCTTTAACGCGAAATCAACAAAAAGATGGTCGAGTTTTTCAAGAGGGTGAAAATTGTTTCGTTTTTTTTTTTATCGTCGGTGGCGTTTACAAAAAGAGAGCTTTTATAACGATGTTTTTCGATTGTGTATAAAAATAGGGAGGCTTTCTAATATCGTTAAATTTGTACGCGACGAAGATAATATCGAGAATGGAACGGGCGTATATAGGCGGCTGTGGCTCATTTTCGTCGAATTTCACCGGGGTCGAGTTTAATGAAAGATATTTTCGAGTGTATACTCATAGCGTCGGTGTTTATATTCAAACGTGAAGTATACGATGGCGAACATGATATGAGCTAATGTTTCTGTTCGGCGAGAAACGAGCACGAATTTATTGCGTCGTTTGCGAGTAGGTGCTTATAAGTTTTGCGCGACGAAGAGTCGAAGAGAGTTATGCTTAATCTGGAATGAAGTGGAATCACTTGAACGTGTAGGAGTCCTATATCGAGGTAATTTCATAGCGTTGAGACGAGGTGAAGTAGTGATTTTGGCTGTGTAGCTCTATCGATCTGAGCGTACTTAGGATGCTTTTAAAAGCTCGCAGGAGGGAAAAAAGTACGAATGATGGAGAATAGCTGCTAGCTAGATGTGTAATGTAGAGTATAAATAACGACGAAAGGAATAAAGATAGCGAAGAAAAGAAACGTCGTATGTTTGTGTACTTGGTTAAGTAGTCGTTAACAGATTAACGCCCGGAGTTAAAGGGATTCTTTTCGAGTTTAAAGAAAACTCGACGATGTTAAGCGGTACGCGAAAATGAGCAGCCTGTGCAATTAACCAGGTAGCGCGTATTCATAAAAGAGCCTTTTTTTTCATAAAGCGGTGTAATTTACTTGGTAAATGTAAAGAGTGTTTTAACGCGGCGGATAATTAAGGGTTGTTTTTTTTGCGCAGTTCCGGCCGATAAAAATGATCACGTTGCGTGCGGCGCGTGGACATCGAGGATGTCGAAGCTCGCTCAACCGGATCTCGATTATATGGGTGAGTTATTTCATTTTTTCCAGTAAGTTACCTCGAATGATCGTTGATCTCGATGGTTGAAATGTTCAACGGTGTTGTGAGAAGTTTTATGTCTTTAGAAATTGAAAGGAGCTGAGATATGCAAAAAGACTATTTGAACAAATTTGCCGAGCAGTTGAAAATTGTTATTTTCAGTTTTGCAATACATCAAAATAGGCTAAAATTTCACAAAAAAATCAAAAATAACGATAAAACTTTTTTCAAGCCCATTTTGAACATATTACGTTTAGATTTGAGTCGACATTTAAATTTGAGCGAGTCTTGTGAGTTTATTTTCCAAAAATAGTCTTGCAATAACGAGTAAAAATTTTGCAAGGAATCCAAAATTCGTGATAAAATTTTTAAAAGCAATTTTTGAGAATTTTAAGCTCAACTTTGAGTCAGTATATGCTCAAAATGTACTCAGAAGAAAAAATTTTCCCAAATTTTTGGCTTCATTATGAAATTTTAACCTATTTTGATATATCGCAAGATTACTTTCGAGAAAAAACTCAATAATTGACCCAAATTTAAGCTTAAGATCCTCAAAAATTACTCAAAAAAAATTTTAATTGCGATTTTTGGATTTCTCGTAAAATTTTAACCCATTTTGATAGGTCACAATGTCACTTTCAAAAAATGTTGACTAGTTGGTTTTTCAATAAAAATGGGGGAACCTCGCAACTTTAAAATTCGGCCGACGGATGGATCGTTTTTCAAAAACTTTAGCTCATTGGATGTGCATTGAACTCGTGTATGCATTGGGTTTTTTGTATGTCCCGCAGACCATATGACGTGGATAGGGACATTATAGCGCAAAAAAAGGGTCAAATTTGAGGAAAAAACACATTTTGGGGGCCCCAGCGTTCCATTGCAACCTTAACCCAATGATGTAAACACATGTTCTGAATCAGGGGAGTGTCTGAAGAGTTTTTGTCCCCACCTAAATTTAAACAATGGGGTTTTTAGGCTCCAGCCCCCCTTTGTGCTTGTACAAAAATTCAAAATACCGATTTTCGGGGTTGCCTCACCCTTATCTACAAGAATCCAACTGATTTCTTTGTCCCCCAAAAGTACAAACTCAATGAACACTTTTCGATATTTGAACTGCTGACTAGTTGTTTTTGCATGAGGTGAAAATCGAAGGAGTTGTGACGTTCACCTATTTCGATTTCGCTTTAGCGCCTTCGGTGTTGAAGATCTGCAAAATTTTCTAAATACTGATTTTTTACAACTGAATAATACCTGCATGCTTGCTCAATTGAAGGAGTTTTTTGAAGATTAACGTACTACTATTTTTGTGGTATATCTACCTCCTTTCAATTTTCAAGGTTGGCAAAACTTCTTACGATTTCATTTGTTTTATCACCTTATCACCAATTTGAGGTTAGACACCTCGAGTGGTGAATACCCATCTCGTATTTAGTTTTCGTATAATTGAAAATTCATCGATAATGTAATTTCTCCGTACCATTTCTCCTCTTCCGTGGTTACAAACACGCGACATAAGTTGCCTATATTCGCGGCGAATCAGAATAATATGATCACCTCGTATATGTAATTTTACATCGACTAGCTGCAGATTACGTGGGAGTAGGAATACATTTTGAGTAATTTGCACTCTGTATTGGTATTCCATAACAATAAAGAAACCACGAAATGCTACCTCTGCGGAGCTATTCATCGCGAGTAAATTGCGTTTGTCGTTAAAATCGCAAATACATAACGCGACGTGAAACTTGGGCGTTGAGATACGCGTATCTCGGTCGATGCTCGGCAGCACGTTAGGCCGCAGTCTTACCTCGATCGCTCGTCGTTAAACCGCGGCGACGAAAGTAAAACTTTATCAACATCCATTTCATTTAGTATCTGAGGTACTCGATTTACTCGTAACGATGGTGAGGATTTGTAGTCGTGCCAAGGTTGTAAGGGTTGCGTTTTTTTGATGAAGGAAAAGGGGTAACCTTAACATTGATTGTGATAACGTGATTAGATTGGCGTCTGTGTATGTGGCGACTGGCGAAGTGTATAGTGACACGAACGATTATCGTATTTAACCCGAAGGCTTCGCCGTGGCCGCATCATTTATTGGAAACGAGATTCGTATTGCAATAAAATATACACCGGAGTCCAGCTTCGGCAGGCGTTTTCCATTTCCGCAACTGTGACGTCGGCCTTGGCAATTTAATTATTAAAATCTGTCGTCATAGCGCTAACCTCATCATCTAGTGTCTTCTATTCCATTTAAAACCGCATAGTACCGTTGCGGTTATCGTTTCGTAACGTTTCGCTATACCAATACCGTTTCCATCGAGTGGTAATTTTAAAACACACGCTGCTGTAATTATAATTTTCCATTTTCCTCGCGCCCCGACCCTTCGTGTGAAACTTTTTTTGCATGTGTGCCTTCGCTACGAAATATACGTACGATTCGTATAAATTTCAGGGATTAATTTAATTAAAACATTACGTCGACGTATAGACGAAATGTGGAAGGCGTTCTTTTTCTTACGCAGTGATTCAAAAACGCTGGCTTATCGCTTATCACCGTCGAGCAGTTTCTTTTTTCGCGAATACCGAGAACCGACCGATATAATGACGGAGGGATCCGCGCCATGAACCTGGCTTTAGGAATTAATCCATTATACGTAGGAAATAAAACGACAGTTTTCCTACTTATTATGGCACGTATACGAGGTTAAATCTTATTCTCGATAATCTTTCATTTTAGTTGGACACCTCGTCGAAGAATTACGTCAATTTTCTCGACCATCTTCGTTAAATTCGTTTTTTTCTCGCAAACGACGCGTATTCGGTTGATTTGCTTGGCGTTACGTCTTCGCTTATGGTGTCGTCGAAAGTCCCTTTTAATTATTTTGATACGTTTCATAAGATGAAATAGTGTATCAGGTTTTTGTTGAATGCGAACAGTATCAGTGGCAAGAGAGAGCTTTTTGAAGCAGAGAGCTTGATTGCTGTTGGAAAATATGAGATTGGCGAGACTGGGGAATAACTTTTTTAAAGATGACATATTAATGTATATTTTCAATATTGGAAAAGCTGCAAGTTTTTCAAAATATCAAACAATATCTAGTATGGTCGCAATACAAAATACGTTCGACGAATGTAAAAGCAATTTCATGATTGATTCGTAATCTGGGATGTGAGATGAATGAATTTCGCTTGGGTGGCTTTTTAAGGCCTTCGTTTTTCGAATCTTCCTTCCGTTCTTTAAATTCGCCGCTACTTTTTAACTAAGTAATTATTTTATCTGGAAATTATTCGAATGAAAAATTTAGTCGAAAGCGTCACCGAGAATTTTTACTTGAAGCGTTTCTCTGTTCAAATCTTTCCTTCCAAAGAGATCATAAATTTTCATATTTTTGTTGAAGAAGCTAGATAAGTAGATAGCGGTGAAGTGAGGCCTAGTTGATGAAAAGAAGAGCCAAAAAAATCGAAAAGAATTTTGAAAAATTATCAAACTCACAAAACAATTTGTTTCTAAAAAATCACTAATACATATGTAAAATGGCGAACTTTTACTAAAAATTTCCCGAAAGTTTTATTTATACTTGATCGGTGTCGTAATAATTATTTAAATATTATTTCAAAAAATTTTCACATTAAAAATCAATTATTAGATATTAGAAGCAAGTATAAACTAAAAGGATAAAGAAAAAAATTATTAAAGAAGTTAAATTTTAAATATAAATTTAATGTAAAATAATTTATTATTTATATATATAAATTACTTTATCGAAGCAATTTTTGACATTTTTTTCTCTATTCCTATTTTTATTCATTCTTAATTTTTTTAATTAAAATTATTTCATTAGTTTCTGTGAAATAATTTAAATGCATAATTAATAAAAATTAATAGTACGATACCGGGTGACTGATTGATCGTGGGCCCCCCTGGGAAAATAAATTACTTTTTTTTCGATTTTATTGTAAAAATGGTAATGAAAAATTGAACATCATTTTCTTCATTAAAAAATCAAGTTTCGTCATATCAATCTATTCTTAAGTTGAAAAATTGCAATTTATGTAGTTTTTATCAATTCTAAAAACATTAAATAAATTGCAATTTTTCAACTTGTAAATTTGATTTTTTATTGAAGAAAATGATGTTCAATTTAACATTGTTTAGGTCATTGCTGCCATTTTTACGATAAAACCGAAAAAAATGTAATTTATTTCACCGAGAGGGCCCACGATCAATCGGCCACCCGGTATTTTTAGTTTTTCAAGTGTGGCGAGGGGAGGATTTATTAAAAAAATTACATAGTTTAAGTTTTATCCAAAACTCAAAATACATTACAAATGAAACCAAAATACGTATAAGGAATTGTTGGCAATTTAAGTGAGAGGGGACGAAAGAGGTGTGGAATTAGAGCACAGGGTGTAAAAGAAATTATCGCATTTTGAATTTAAAATTTTTTCTAAAATAGGATGTTTCTTTCCGTCGATTGTGTCATTTCGTTATAAAAATATTCAAACAATATTATAAAGTTTTTGAAATGTCTCTCCTTTTCTCTTCCCTTGCCCCTCTCCTCGATATTTCAAAAAATTGTTTACCAACTTTAGTGATCATCGCTTCGTCATGCTTTATTTTTTAGTGAAATTTCCAATGATTCATGTAACACGGATTGTACATGAAAAACCTGTGAAAAATTGCTCATTTTTGTGATAAAATGTTAAAATTTTAGAACTCGCTTCATTCGAGCATTTTTTTTTCTTTCATATGTTGAAAAATTTGAATACCGTTGAGAGAAAAAAAAATACATCCAAATCTGAAATGAACCCTTGGGACAATTTTTCGCTAGGTTATCTAATTAAGGACGGAGATGTATAATTTTGTTGGAAAAAAATTTCAATTTTTTGGGAAATTTTTAATATGCGTTTATGAGAAATTACGGATTACATAGGTAAATTCAGCTGTTCCAAAAATATTATTTGTCATTTTTCTCAAAATTTTAATTTTAGTGGAATTTTTGATTAATTTACCTCCTTTCATCTCTACTCTCTCACAAATAGTAAGGTTTGTTGCGTCACTGAGGGTAACGTGGAGGTGTTGAAATTTTAAGAATTGTCCTTTCTCTCATTGAATGAAATACAAAAAATTATTACTTCTGGGTACATACACGTGCGATGGGCAAAACGAAAATACTCCTAAAATATTCCTACGCTTGTGTACGTTTTTTCTTTTTTTCTTATTATTATAAAGAATTTTCGCTCGTTACGGCTTAGCGAAATTTTCGCTTCGAGATAACAAACATGGAATAAAAATATAAGAACCAAAAAAATTTTGTTTGGTATAAAACAGCGACAATATTAGCTCGCTGTAGCCTTTTGTTATGTATGTATAGAGATCATGGAAAAAAGTATATCATTTGTAAATCTGTTTTACATAAAAAGACGAACGAGTATACGGAGGAGTTTCGCGAGTGGAAATTTATTATACGCCACGATAAATATTTAAATAAGAAACGAAGCTGTTTGGGGTATAAAACAAGAAAGAGAAACGAAATTCATATCGTAAGGTACTTCTGAAGTGTAAAAATACCGCTTTAACAAATAACGAAACGTTGATAAGTACCGAATGTGTATTTCGAGTGGGATAAAAATGGCGAAAAATTTCGGTTATCTCGATCGAGTATCGAATTTACGTTTTAGGTGATCCATTAAGCGATGCGAAAATCGATTGTCACTCGAGAGGTATTTTGTACGGAATATTAATTCAATTATAGATATTTGTTTGGCGCTTATACGAGCAGCTGAAGTTGGTTTCGCGAGTCGTAAAGGATTTATAAATTTTGGCAATAGTGGTACGAAGATAACGCTAAGGTTGATTAGCATTTCAAGCTTGACGACTACAGCGTAAAGTGTGAGCGAAGTTTAAGAAGTATGCTTGGCGTTTGGGGGCGAAAACGAGTTAATATTATTCATTTGTTAAAACGTAAACTTAACAATGGGCGGATATGAGATGTATATGCACGTGAGAAACTATATGAGAGGGAGCGAGGGAAGAGGAAGTGCTTATATAGGAAATATCTGGGTTACACCTTGCTTTATACGTGAGGTGGAAAAAGGACGCGAAAGAGGGGAATTATTCAATTAATTTTTCACGTCGAATTAAAAATTTAGCGAGTCGAACGAGCCGAGATGGTGGAAATTCTACTTCTTAAAGTTTATTTGTCTCGATAAGAAGTTCTCTCAGTGTTTTCGCCTGTTTTTGGTTTCGGTCGCCAAGTTTTAATGAAAAATTCACCGAGTGCCCTCGACAAGTATAGCGAGCGTCGAATTTTACACGAGGTAGTGTTACTCGTACCGCTGCTGCGTTCGCGTTACCTTGACAAGGGGACTGGTACCTGTAATGTATCGGATCACCTAATAAGGAGTTTTAATAAGCACCGAAATGTGCCGTGGAGCGGAGGCGTATGCTGCGAAATTGTGTCGTAATTTTTCAACGCTGAAAGCGCATAAAAAAAAAGACCCTCGATAAAAGTTACCATTCTGAACGAATCGAGCTAACTCGTAAGTTCTCTCGAGCGGAACGTCATCCAGCGTAACTATACGAATCTAGCAAACGGCAGGAGAATTTATTTAAATTTCATAAATAATTACTATATACGGATTCGAAAAGGCGTATAAATTGCCGAACGAGTCGTACGCAGCGTGGATGTTGCTATAGGGTGTTTCGAAAGGTAATGAATGTTTGCTGGGTGTCTTGTTCGACACCGTCTCACGAACGTTTACCGAATTATCGAACAAATAAGTATGCGTTTTGGGAGATTATATCGAAAAATTGCCCCATTTGATCAGCAACTGAAGTTGTAGGGTCTCAGAGGCCTCAAAAGAAGACTTCGTAATATCAACCAATCATAAAATTGGTCAATTTTTTAATATGATATTTTCAAATATACTCTTGGTTGTCTAATGGAATGATATTCCACAATATAATATCCCTGGGCAGTTATAGGGATCATAGTTGAAAAAGTTTTAATATTTTCCCCACAAAAATGGGTCTTGCAACTTGGTGAACCTTGATTCCCGCCTAGAAGCAATTGTAAAGAACCCTTCTATCCTTTATCTCTCCACCAGAACTACCACTGGTGAAAATTCTTCGACGTCGATTTTTCCAACCGCCATGTTCGTAACCTCGACACGAATTCCTACGACGAAAATCTGCGCTCATCGTGTAGAAAAGTATACCCGCAACTCGCCGAGAAAATCCAGCCACAAATCTTCGCTTAGTTACGCGCCATCGTTAGCATCGCCGATTAAACAACGCGACGACCTCGAATTCCAGCCCCATCCGACGTAGTCGGAAATACCGCCAGAAATGCGTGATTATCGAGGTTTCGAAAAAAGCTGCGCGAAATTTTCTCAAGGATGTGCAAATAAATTTGTGGCGAGGGTGTTGCTGAGCGGAACTTTTAAATGGTTTTAGTTTTCGGATTTTCGCGTTTAGTTGGTCATTAATAGACGTTCGAACCGAGTTTGTAAATTTACCACGTTAGTTTCTTTGAGTAATGTGTCGAAAAACTTGGTTGTGGTGGTTAAAATTTGCGAAACGGGGTGGAGAAATTGTCCCAATTTCGGATTTTTTTTCTCTCTAAATACGAGTAACTACGAGTACGTGATTTTTAGGCAGTGATGGAAGAACGAACAAGAATGAGAACGAAAAACGCAAAAGAACGAAGAACCGAGAATGAACGAGAACTTCAAAAATGATTTTTTGAACAATGAAGAACGAGCGTTCTTCGCTCTTCGAATATTCTTCAATTTCTCAATTGAAAGTAGTAAACCTAAACTTTGAAATTACATATCTCAGTCAATTTTTGAGGTGGAAATTCATGATTTAATGCATTGAATTTTATGTAAAATTTTCTATAGGAATCACTCATCAACTTTGAAACAAAATTCAAATTTGCGAATTTCATTTTTTGAAAAAAAAAACAAAAAAAATCAAGCCACTGCGAGAATTTTGAACAGTAAAAAGTTGAGATATAAATATTGCGCTTTGGGAATCTCTTGCATGACATCTTTCGTGAGTTAGCGATGATTTCATATCAATTTTCCAAAAAAAAAAAAATAAATGAAACATGAAGAACGACGTGAGAACGAACGAAAATTTTGTATTTTTGAGAACAAAGAACGAACAACAAGAACGACCCAAGTTCTTTGGGAATGAACAAACTGAGAACGAGAACAGTGATCGGTTGTTGTTTGCTCCCTGAACAAGAACGACCTTCGTCCTCATAGATGCGGACGTTCGTGAACGAGAAAGTCTTTTGTGTGTTCTTCCATCACTGTTTTTAGGTCAGATCGTTGTGTTGGAAATTTTTGGAAATTGTTCGTTGGATACATGTAATGTTGTGGAGGGCTGAAAAATATCTAGCAAGGAGCTCTCGATGTAGAAATAGAGGCCATAATTATTTAGTTGCGTAGTCGTCGGTTGAATTGCCCGCGCGAATAAGCTTGAAAAATATATCGAGTATGTTGCATATCTGATATGTCGTACTCGAGTGTCGAATAAATTGCCTATTCGGTTTGCCGCAAATATCAGAGTTGGATGATTTGCCTAGTTCGTTTGCCGTAAATGCACCAAACGTTGATGTCAATTAAATTGCCTATTCTGTTTTCCGCAAATATCAGAGTTGAATGATTTGCCTAGTTCGTTTGCCGTAAATGCACCAAACGTTGATGTCAATTAAATTGCCTATTCGGTTTGCCGTGAATATTGAAGTTAAATGATTTGCCTATGTTGTTTGCCGTAAATACTTTTGTTGTATAATATGATGGCAGTAGTATAATAAAAATCATCTTCAAGGTCGGCGTCTCTATCAACCTTGAAAGCCTTTTTTTTATCAAAGATCTCAATTCGACGATGGAAATTTTCAAGAGCTTCAAATTTACGCCGTCACTTTCAAGGTTTTTTTTCTCGAGTAAATATCGACGAGCAAATTTTGCTCTATGTTTATTCCCCCGACTAGGGAAGTTTTCTGTTGAACATATTATTTAGACATCTTGTACATAAACGTCACGCGAAGTTGCCTTGTTCACCTTATCAAGTCGTACGTCTAAAGTCGTAAAAAAAAATAAAAAACCATCTCGATTCGCGTCCCAATAAAAGAGAGCTAGTGAAATACACAACGCCGCAATAAACTCGACTAATAAAACAACTTAAAAGCCATTGTAGTAGGTTTTTTTTCGCTGGCGAAGATTTACAGGCGCGGGAAAAAAAACGAAATCAGGTCACCGATGATATTTTTATCGAAATCTCGCAGATACGCGTAAATAGAAAGGGAGAAAACTCGGGGCAGACGATAAAGGTACGCGAGCGAATATAATCCGATTAAAAATATCGACTTATACTATAAAAATATTTCGAATTCTTTTCTCTTTCGAGAAGAAATACTAAGCTACCAGACATAAAATCACATCGACAAATTGCTTTACGAAATAATAAAAATGAAAAAAAGCGAAACAAAGAACAACGAGTAAAAAAAACAATGAAATATAAAATTCGTTAAATGTTTAACTAAGTCGGCTTTAAAACGCCAATATTTTTTGTTTCGATTTTAAATTCAATCAAGACTCGGAAGCGAGACGAGAGGTAGAAAGAAAAACACCGGCTTGGCTGCGTCTTCGAATTCGAAGTGACGTTGTTATTAAACGATTTCGACTTTCTTTTATAACTTAACGAATCGAACTTTTCCCTTAATACCTATTCGGTGACATGATTCGAGTCATCGTTCATTATCTTCCTTACCTCGGTGCCGCTGCGCGGCGCGAGTTTAAAACGAATTAATTTTTATTACGATTAGCGCGCCCGTCAATGCTGAATTTTCAATAAACAATAACTCATTCGAGAGCTAGGCACTTAGCATAAATTTATCAAAATCTGATTAGCTCTTTTCAACCAACGCCGATACGTGTTCGATTCGCGATAAAATCGAATTACCGCGTTTTTATGCGTCGACGTAATCCCTCGCCCCTTCGTCCCTCGTTTTCC
>QBDW01000383.1:0-50816 GCA_003261595.1 Maconellicoccus hirsutus | reverse complement strand
AAAGGGTAAGAATACGATTTTCAGTATTTCCCGAAGAACGTTTCGTATTTTGATTGAAAATCAAATTTAGTGAATTGCCCTGGAAATGGTATCGCTCAAATCTGAGCTTACCCCTTAAACCGACGAAAATGTTTCGCATGACATTCCTCGTAAATTATCCCATGAACGTCTTTTTCACGTATATATGACAAGTTATCGGTAAATTACTGGTAATTACCTGTAAACTACGTGTAATTACCGGTGAATTACCAGTAAATTACTTGAAATTATCAGTAAATTACTTGTAATTACCAATCAACCATCTGTAATTACCAGTAGATTATTTGTAAATTACTCGTAATTACCGGTGAATTACCTGTAAATTACTTGTAATTACCGATAAACTATCTGTAATTACCAGTAAATTACCTGTAATTACCAGTAAATTACTGATAATTTCAAGTAATTTACTGGTAATTCACCGGTAATTACACGTAGTTTACAGGTAATTACCAGTAATTTACCGGTAATTCACCGGTAATTACGAGTAATTTACAAATAATCTACTGGTAATTACAGATGGTTGATTGGTAATTACAAGTAATTTACTGATAATTTCAAGTAATTTACTGGTAATCACAAGTAATTTACTGGTAATTCACCGGTAATTACACGTAGTTTACAGGTAATTACCAGTAATTTACCGGTAACTTGTCATATATATGTGAAAAAGACGTTCATGGGATAATTTACGAGGAATGTCATGCGAAACATTTTCGTCGGTTTAAGGGGTAAGCTCAGATTTGAGCGATACCATTTCCAGGGCAATTCGCTAAATTTGATTTTCAATCAAAATACGAAACGTTCTTCGGGAAATACTGAAAATCGTATTCTTACCCTTTGCTCAGCCATTTCGTTAATTTTATTGAATTTTTAACGACCACTTGGCGTAAATTAACCGCTCGGATGGAACCCCGTGTGCGACATCGTTTCGTAAATTTCACTCGGACTAGCCAAATATACGTGTAATTAATTAGCGATAACGAATCGTACGGCACGACCGCACGTTCGATGGTTGATTTAACGCCACCGAGCTACCGCATCGCCGGCGTTTCGTTGGTTTAATAATATCGAGTTACACGCGTAAGTGTAAGAAAAACGACGGTTTGAAAAATTACGTACATACGTGATCGCACGACAAACGGTTCGTTTTCGAGGTAAATATTTAATCGCGATACGTTTGCGAATACGGTAGCGAGAACCACTAGGCGATTGGGTGCGCCGCGGCTGCGGCCGTGGCCAACCCATCGTCGAGTAGGTAAACTCGATTACCATATTTTATTTACCCAACCAACGAAGCGAGCTTGGTGCACGCGTCTCTTATCGAATCTAATGACGTGTACGGTGTACGTACGTATAAACGACAACCTGCGCTCGTTTGGCGTGCTCCGCTGCGATGTTCGCGATTCGCTCCGAAGCTGTCATCGTGTTGGCGAATAAATTGCGAGTGTACGAGCCAGCGTTCGCGATACGATGTAGTCTTATCTACGGTAATGGCCGAATTAATAACGTTAAATACGCTATATTTCCTCTTCGTTTTCTTCGGTTGGCGACTGTAGCGTAAATACCTCGAATGGCGTCCCTTTAAAGCTTCGCGTTGGGGTTTTCAGGGTGTTTTTCTCGCATTTGGTACGCTTCCGTTATCACGATGGTACCCGTTGAATGCGAAAATCGTCGCGTTACGGTTCGCTTTCTTTTTGCAACAGCGTCAGGAGCTGCGTGTGTCACATGTACGATTACTTGGAAACCTCGTCGCGGAAGAGAAAATCGATAAATACTCGAAATATTTTCGTCGCATGAAAAAATTTCGTCAGTGGCCAGGTCGAAAATCGGAAATAGCGTCGGCATGGCGAAGGATCCTTCGTCGCCGGAGCACTTCACCGCTGACGGCGGCGGCGTGTATCGACGCTCGCGCGTAAAGACCCAACGAAAGGGTTGGCGCTGCACGACGGTGAAACGTTGGAAAAAAATTAATTACGTTTTTCGAGCTTCGCCACCGTACAATACCTCGCAGGTATTTTTTGCGCGAACAGGCGAAACGGGCGCGAAAAAAGTTACGCTTAAGCGCAAAACGTGTTTGTGTTTAATTTCGTTTAATAATATAAAATGAACAACAAGCACTTAAACCAGCTCCGCACCTTTAATTAATTCTTACAATGGTGAAAAGTTGAAATAAATGAAATGTCGGTCGTTATTCTCGTTTGTACGAACGAGCACGGTTCGGCTGCTTCGAAATATGAAAGTTTTTAATAAGAAAATCGTTTTGATAATGCTCGCGCCAAAGGCGAGCTCGTTACGTCGGCTTTTCCAAAAAACGCGTCGAGAATTCGCGAACAAACGAAAAAACAGCGGTGAAATTCAACTCGCGAGTTGGATTTTTGTTTCAGCGTTGGCTTTTCGTCGAGCTCGATGAATGGAAAACTCCGGCGAAAGTTTCGTCGCTTGTTCTGGTGCATTTTCTTGCGAACACCGATGTAATTTCTGCTCGGTTGTTCGTTGTTCTTGGTTTTTTTTTTGTTTTTCTTTCTTTATCGCTATCTCGGTCCGTAGCCTTTCCGTCTCCCGTGCTCCTCCATCTGCTCTTTTACAAATATTCGAAACGTATCTTGCGGCTATTTGGATATCTTGACGTTGTTTCCAAGCAGGGAGCTCTTCTCTTTGAGTTTCTTTCACGAGGCTAGTATTTGTACAGCGTATCGTCACAAGTCGATGCGTACCAAACTCGATGGCTTGCGTTCGTCTCACGCAGCGAATCTTTACCAAAGGATGTAGTTCGTTAAACATGGTGAATTGACCTTTTGCGAATTTTTGGTTAAACCTCAGAAATCGATGAAAATAGTGGGAAATAATTTCAGAAACCATCCCAGCCTATCGATCGTCCTTGGAAATGGTGCGAGTCCCACAAACGTGGCTCCCGCGTGAACGCTTTTTTTTTACAAATTTTCCATCGAATGACTTAAAATTTTGGTCAGGCCCGTAGCCAGCACCAGGGCAGCCGGGGCGCCGCCCTGGCTGGCAAAACGCTTTGCCCTGGTTTGGCGAATTCGCAAATTTGCAAATTTTTCCTCTTTCAAACAAATTTCAAAATCATTTTTCCATTTTTTGCAATTTCGCATTCAAAATAATTGCATACCTATTAAATACTGTCGTAGATTCAACATTATCCCTATAACGTTGTTTTTCAATAAATTTCTTTTTCATTGATACATAATTATTACGTTTATATATTATGTGAGGGCGCATACGAAAAGGGACCACTTGGCCAAAATCAAAATTTCACAGGAGAGTGGTTTAAAGTGTAACTTAAAACATCGAAATTTTCTCGAAATTTCAAGAATTGAGATCGGTGGTCGGTTTCACGATTCCATTCGATTCTTGAAGGTTTTTTACATAAATTTCATTAAAAAAAAAATTTGAGCAATTTTTGAAGAAAAATATTTACAAGCTCAACAAAAAACGTCGAAATTTCCTCGAAATATTGAAAATTGAGATCAGTGGTCAGTTCCATTCGATTCTTGAAGGTTTTTTACGTAAATTTCATCAAGAAAAAAAATCGAAATTTTGGCCAAGTAGTCCCTTTTCGTATGCGCCCTCACAGATAATGACTGCCTGAATTATTGACCGAATACAAAATTAGCGCCCCCCTCCCCCGCAAAAAAGAACCTCATAATTTTTGGTAAAATTTTCATGCCCCGATTACAATTCCACCTGCCCTAACTGTAAAAAATCCTGGCTACGGGCCTGTCATGAAGATTTTTCGATTGTCTGGCGTCTTTGATTATATCGATTTTATCTTGTATCTTATGTAGACCATTTTTATCGATGCGGTATCCTACGTATTGGACGGAACTTTCAAAAAATTTGCATTTTTATTCATTTAAATGCAAATTGTGCTTTTGTAAACGGTTAAGAACTTGGGGTACGGTTTTCAAAAGTTCATTTTCGCTTTTTCCAGCAGCTATGATGTCGTCGTAGAACACAGCTACCACCTTCTATTCCTTGTAGTACCATCTCCATAAATCTCTGGAATATTTTTGGAGCATTTTTTATGCCAAACATTAATCGGTTTACGTTGAACAACCCTAGGCTCGTGTTGATGGTTTGTGATTTCGCCGTTTCTTCGTTAACTGGGAGATGTAGGTATGCTTTATATAGGTCCATAGTGCAAAAATAATTCGTTTTCCCAATTTTGGGAATATTTCTTCGATTCGTGGGACTGGATATTCTTCTTCAACCAGGTGTTTCTTTAATGTTACCTTATTATCACCGCATATACATAGATCTTTGCCGTTTTTGATACTAGGTACCAGTGGTGTGGCCCACTCCGACATAGTTGCTTTGGTTATGATGCCTGCTTCTTCGTAGTTTTGCGGTTGTTCCTCGATTTGACTTTTTATTGCGTTGGCGGTTTTTCGAGTTTTTAGGTATTTTGGCTGCGTACTGGTTTTTACACTGAAGTTACATTCAAAATTTGGAGCTTTGCCTACTGTTTTATCAAATACGGATGCGAATTCTTGCTCTAACTTCTTGAGTTCGGTTTCGTGATCGAACGATACGACGTTTTGAATGTTTAGCGCACCATCTTCAGGAAAATTCCGTTTACGTAATATTTTCCTACCAAGTAGTGGTTTGCCTGTGTCCGTTATGTACATTAGATTGTCAGATTGCATTGCGTTAAATTTAAAATTATGTACATTCGGGAAAATACATAGAACAAGAGATGACGTAAAGATTTTTTCATTATGTGATGGGATAAAGCACAAAATCACTAAATCAGTTAAAAACTCGACACCGTTTGAATTTTCAAAATCCGTTCATTAGGTCCCGAGAAATGAATTTCTAAACTTTATATGCAGTAAAAATGTTACCCCGACGCGCATTCTGTAGTTGTGACGTCACTACCTTGGAAACGCGCGTTGGTTATACGCAAATTGACGTTATCGCTTAATTTATTCGCTAATTACGCGAGAACGCGAGCACTTATCTGATGATTTAGAGGAAATCATGAGCTTCACGATGTTTTTTTTATTTTTATTTTTCATTCAATAGATAGCTTTGTAAAGTTGGCATCAACAGGATGTGATATGGTTTATTTTGGGCAGAAAACGATTGTTTTCGCTAAAAAAAATTAGCAAAATGAAAATTTCTCATAAAATCAGTAAAAAAACATTACCGAAACCAACTTAAGGAATGTTCTAAATACATAGTTGCACATCAAAAGGCGTAAAAGGGGGCTGGTACCGCGAAACAGCAGTTTTTCCTGTTTTTCGCGTTTATTTTGGAGGGATTATGCTTTACAAGCGAATATTCAATTACAAAATTGAAGTAAATTTAATCCTCTACGTGAAAAACCGAACAGGTAAGCCGTGCAAGGGGGCTGGTACCTCGTAACATGTAATTTATTGAGCTTTCCGCGTTTATTACGCGTGCGACGGTTCTCAAATGAAAATAATCCATTGCGAATTCGGAATTTGTTGAAATTTATCACAAAACCATGATGCAAAATAAGTCGTAGAAGGAGGCTGGTACTTAAAAAAACCTTGTTTAATGCCGTTTATTACTTTAATGTTGGAGGAACAGCGTCTGTGTGAAAATAAAGAATTACAAAATTCATGCACTTCAAATTTTCCATGAATCAAATTACAAGACAAGTCATAAAAGGGTGCTAGCACTTCAAAGAAAACGTGTTTTAGGCAGTAATGTATGTTTGTTTTCGAGGGAAAGGTAGTCACATGAAAATAGTGATCGGAGGTTAATTAGAAATATAATTAGAAAGACATCGATGGTACATGGTACATATAAAAAAACATTAAAATTTGATGTATGTATTTGTGAATTTACACTTTACGTTGTACTCGTACAATAAATTATTCGAGTATTGGTGTTTTATTCAAAATTTCGAATAAAAGTTTGGTAACTTGTATGTAAATTATCAAAATCTACGATTTTTTTTAATAAAATTTATTTCACGTAACCATTAAATTTGCGCATTTTTTTCAGATTCATGGAACAACACCCAGAAATGGATTTCTCAAAGTGCAAGTTTAATTAAGGTTTCGTTTGTCGTCGGATGCAAGATGATGAAAAAAAAATTGAAGGGTAAAAAGATAATAAAAATGACCCAAAATGTGCACATTGTTTGTACCTAATTTCCACAATTCAAGATGATTTTATCGCATAATTTTTTTTATTTCTACGTATATCTTGTATTTCATTTTTATTTTTAAAGTGAGATTTTTTTTTTTTCATTCAATGAATGCTTTTTAGTAAATTTTTTTACCGATGTTAAATGAAAAAAATGTTCGAAGTATTTTGCTATGAATAAAAAAAAAAGATTTTAGTAAATGTGTTCTTTTTTATTGAGAAGGTGTTCGTGAAAATCGTTGGGTTAGTGAATTATTAAAATAGAATTGGAATAACGATCCTCCATGTCTGTAATCTAATTTAATTTGGTAACCGTTGGAATTCCTTAAAATCATATCAATATCTAACTCGATGTCTTCCATCTTGACGTCGGTGGTTATTATGTAATTTCGTATTAAATATGAAAGTTGAGCTTTCATCGATAGCATGGCGTATTTTTGACCTTTATAACGAAATGTATCAAACTTAGTTATTTTATAAAGGAGTATCTTTGTGAGAAAAAATAAATACCTATGCATCCTCGTGGTCCTGTGCTGAATGGTACAAAGCTTGATTTATGCCTACTGGCGACTTTATCGGGATCGAAGTTATCAGGATTCCAAGTTTCTGGATTTGGATAAATTTCAGGATCATGATGAATACCATAGATGCTTAATACGATGTTGGAACCAGCTGGGATGATGTTTTTATCTGAAGAAATAATTTCCTTGATGTTGGTGGATTTGGAGAGAAATATTCAAATGAACTTACTACTGATGGGAATATCTTCTCGTGTATGACGTAAGATCAGTGGTACGACGGGGAAGCGTCGAAGGGTTTCTTTTATGCATTGTTCCAAGTAGTGTAATTTATTGAGATCTTCGAGTTCTGGAAGACGATCAGTGTTTCCGAAAATATCGTTGATTTCTTCATATACCTTGTCCTGGAAAAACAAAATACTGATTGGAGTTTTGTTGGAAATTCTTTTATTTTATTAATTCTAATTTGTAAATATTTCAGAATTCAAATCTGATGTAAACTTATTTCATGCTATGAATTATTTAAATTTTAGATAACAAAAAGGTTGGAAAATTTTATCCACTGAAGAAAACACAGTATCAATTTTTGATGTGATCTCTTCGAATGTTGAAAATCTTTTTTTAAAAACGCGAATTATAAAAATTTACTAACCTGTATATCTCGTCTCATTCCTAGCATTAACATACAAAAACAATTCGTAACAGCATTGGTTTCACTGCCCTGAAATGATATGTCCAAATTAGTAATAAATCAAGTTTCCGGTATTTATGAGATGACATAATTTCGGTATCGTATTTAGCTACTTACTCCGAACATAATAGAAATAACTTCATCGGAGAGTTCCTTATCTGTGAAATTTGCGTTTACCTCGTGAAAATTCAAGAGAATGTCGATGAAGTTACGCATTGTTTTTTCTATCAAAAGAAAAATTCGTTAATGAGATTATCTCGAAAGACGCAATCACGTGCAAATTTCTGCTAAAATTGAAACCACTTGTAGCGATAAAAATTGCCTTCGATATTTCGTGTATGCAAATTAACCAACATGAACAGCACTTTTGATTCCGCCGTCAATACCGTATCATATTTTTAATTAATTTTACAACTTCAATCAATTATCGCGTTATTTTGAAAAATCACGTTCATCACGGTTTCACTTACCTTGTTCATTACCAACGTAATTTTCCGTTTTTATTTGGCGAAATAATTCTCTGCGTTTTTTCAGCATCTAAATTACGTATGAAAATTGCGATGCGTTAACACGAAACGTTGAAATTTTGCATTATCTTGTTGTAAATATTTACAACTTTACTACCTTTAGCGGCAGATTGTGAACGATGCTGAAAACATTCCCATACCCTAACAAGTACCTGTATGCGGTGAAAACGAACGAAGGCATCAACCAAGGCTTGTAGAATCGTTGACCAACTAATTCAGCTGATCTAAAAGGTATATTCATTTGTATAGTTCTAAGAAATTTTCGTCGTTTTATATGGTACCCAGTTACCCACTACTCACTTCATAATGGCATTTCCGAAATTCATCACTTCTTCGGTATTGTTATCATCTTTGTAACCCATTGCGGTTTCTGTACACAGGATGATTAGGCGTTAAATATTGATTAATTATTCGTATAATCGATAATTATGAGATAAAACACGCGTTTACGAATATTCGTTATACTCGTTTAAAAGACCACGTGCTGGTTACGTATAGATAAACTAGTTATGAAAGAAAAACGTGTTCGAGCCACGTGCTTTCGGTTACCGGTTATAGGAAAGTACTTTCTAACGGTAATGAAATGAAGACTATTTATGAATCAAATTCAAGTCACTATGTTTCCTTTTTATTTCGGGTCTAGTTCGTTTTTTTATTTATCGAAAGCACGTTTTGTACTTACCGCAAATCGTCGTTATTGATGTTTGGATGACATGAGGCCATAAATCGAATTGCTTCCCTGTACTGACTTCTTTCCCCAATCGATGGATCAAGTCGATATTTCGTTCGTTGAATATTTGTAAAAAATAGTGAAATAAAATAGCAGGATTGAATGCTGGATTGATCACTCGACGATTCCGTTTCCATTTTTCAACTATGAAATCACAAAGAATTGAGTAGGTAATTGAAAATATTAGAGCATTTCTAGCTTCCATAGAGATTACCGTTTCACTATTCAGGAATATAATTCAAACTTAAGCATCAAAAATCCACAAACGCCACTGACCTAGGTCTAGTCGGTAGTACATAGCAAATAACACAAGACAACAAGACAATAATACCCTAACATGAGAAATACAACATTTTTACAAGCCATCATCCAATGTCACGATAAATTTACTTCGCTTATTTATGCAAGTCCACGGTCGCAATTCCGCGTTTATTAGCTCAAAAAAATTAATGCATTTTGAGGTCGTGTAACATCTCTGAAATGCGTACTTATTAAGTTGTACAAGCAAATGCGCCAACGTCATTACAGCTTTACGGGGTTGATCGAGAGGAAACGTTGGATACCTTGTAAAACGTATCGTAAAAAATATGCGTTTAAAAAAGTTTACCTTGGGATGTGAATATCCCATCTCCTAGCATGTCCACTACGAATCTGTAGCTGCTATCTTTTTCCAATGTCTTGAAAGCTACCGTCTGTAAAAATATCGAGTTAATTTTCGAGTATTTCGGTGTCATTGTGCTTGGAAATGTGACCAAGTACCTGGAAATCCTCCGGAGTGCTTATTACTACGTATGGTTTATTCACTAACCATACCCTGAACGGGCTTTTATACTCTTTCATGAGTTTTATAGCTTTTTTCAAAAGGTCTGAAAAAAAATTATCATTTTACAATTGTACCACGTGTTCGATTGCTTATCATTTTGAAAAGTTACTGATAACAAACCTGTATTTTGTTTTCTCCATTTATCAAAAATTTGAATTAAATATTTCCTATTTCCGTCATTATTAGGTACCAAATTAATCATTAAAATTGAAAAAATATATACAAATCGAATGAGATATGAAACGAATTTCGCCGAAAACACTGAAAATTTCAATGAAGAGTTTTGTATAGCTGTAAAAATTTTGTTTGACTTTATCACCTTGTGCTTCAAAGAATTTTTAATTTAAATTCTTACGCAGATGAATTGAACATTAAATAGCATAGCAATGATATTTTTTCGAAAGATCAGTTCTGAACGAGATATCAAATACTACCACTTCAACGTAAAAATTTGATCGAAATTTAAATTTAATGTCTTGAAAAAAATAATTATTCGATCAGTTCAATTAAAATTTGAAGTAAAAGCTCAATTTATTCTCAGGAAAATTTATGTAAATTTTTCTGTAAAAAATTGTCATTTTTCGGTTACTTCAGAAATTTATTCTTCGGTACTTGTGCGAATCTAGTAATGGAACTAGTATGTACCTACCTACTTATGCAGTATGCAGCTATGCACCTGTTGACCTAGAAAGCTGCGTAATTCGTTTCGTTAATGAAACCGAAAGTAAATTCTTCAGTAGTAACGAACTAATAAATTCAAAATTCAAACCATAGTTGTTGGACATGACGAAAATTAAAAAAAAAAAAAAAAAATGAAGCCAATAAAAATGATATCTGAATTCCTTAGTTTCTTTTAAAAAAGAAGTAATAAGAGAAACAAAATTTAAAAAATTAAATAATTTGGCGTTTTTGAAGCTACGTTTTTCAAAAAAAAATTGTTCATCTCAGAAAGTGTATTGAAAAACTTGTGAAATTTTTCAGTTTTGAAAAAATACATTTTCTTTTTAGTTATGAAAGAAAATGAAAATTATTTATTAGAAATAAACAGGTACAGTAAGTTGACAAATTAAATCATGCTCCAAATTACAACTCTTAAAATCATAAAAATAAATCCTACAATATTTACCTCTGGTAGATCCTAAAAATTCCGTTGCATTTCCTATAAAAGGTAAAGTCGCTGGGCCATCATATCGATTCATAATTGTCTCCATACGTCGACGTTTCATTTTATAATTGATGTAATACGAAAGCACACTTAAAATCACGCCGAAACATAAAAAAGTAAAAATCTGTTTATCGTGATTAAACGATAACAAAACGCTATACAATAAGTGATCAACACCGAAGGATTTATCCATGTCCGTATTTAAATTTCTTCCTTCCTCATGACACAAACGAAAACTACACGAAAATAACTTCGAATACAAACCATCACGTAGTTTTATATAAAATCATTTTCCCGACCGTCTTGGGGTGTTGTAAACCGTCGTGAGGTCATTGAAAAACACGAATGACTGATTTCCAAAAAATTAACTGGTTTTATGGTGTTCTTTCGCGTCAAAGAAATTATATTGGAGATACTTTTGAAAATGTCTATAAAAATAATTTAACGTTCGTCTATTTGGGAACTATTATTTTTAATTTTTTTTTAAATAGTGAAAGATGATCAGATTTGAGTATTATTTTAATCTGTTTTAATTCTATAAAAGTTCACTTTGTTACGAAAATTTAGCAAATATGGAGTAAACATTTAAGCAATAAGTATTAACTACGTACGTGAAATAGTTACGTACTCGTAAACTAAGCAAATGCAATTACATTATACAATGTATAGGTACACCGATATGTGTCTTTGTTTGTGCTCGCTCAGAATTCTGAGAATAAATGAATGTGTACGAAAGGGAAAAAATCATGTAATTGATGAATCACATTAAAGGCCCAAATGAAGATGACCAACAGATTATCTAGGTATGTCATTGGCCGCAACTGTACCCAAGATTAAGTATACCTTTTTAATGATCAATATAAAATGTATTATACCTGATTTTCGAATATTTATTTGAAAAATAACTAAAAAAATCAACTATAATAACAATAGGTAAGAGGAATCTTCCTTTTCAAACGAAAATTTCGGTTAGCTACTTATTAGCTGATGTATAATTAATTAAAGGTATACAACTGCTTGATTACACACTAAGTATAATATGTACTTTTCTGTTTGATACAATTTTATACCGAAAATTAAATTGATATGGTTGTGTTTCCCATTTAATAGTTCAAGGTAAATCACAAGATCAATTTCCAACAATTTTTTTTCCAAAACAAAAAATTGCAATCTCGGATGATTGAAGATAATTAGTAAATTTATTTCGACGGGTTTTATACCTTTTTACGCGAATTTCAAATCAATTACCTCTTCGAGTAAGGTGAGAAGAAGGCGTATTGTGCGTTACTTTGATCTAAGGAAATTCACCAACACCTAGTTACGCGATGAACATTCAAAGACTCCGAAGCATTCATTGTCAAGGTGAAGAACCGCCATATAAAATTGTCATCTCACGTTTTTCATCAAATTCTAGAGATTTATAACTCAATTGTATTTTTTTTTACGAAACGGGCGTTAACGTTGCCTCATATGTGTTCATCCATTAGATCATTTTTCGTAGTAAAGACGAACTCAAAGTGGATCCGATGCTGTAAAGCGAAGATTTTCACGAATCATTGTCATATTTAAAGTTGTTTACTAATACGGTGCCATTGTGTACACATTTTTTATTATCTCTTATTTGATTTATATATGAGTTTTAGTTTAAAATCTATTGAAGACGGAGGAAATGGCGTCAAAGTTTTAGTACTTTTACATTTAGTGTGTAAATAATACGATTTACGCAAATACTCCTTATGTTTGCTGACGACATGACGAGGAGCACACAGGAAATGAAAATGAATCAAGATTTAGTTTTTTAAAATTTATTTTCTTTTTCTTGGGTGTAACTTTACGTTGTAACCGTTTGCGCTTCTCATTAAAAGGTCAACCTTTAATTTTATGTCTTTCATTTTCATATCCGTGCTTAAAGAATAATTGTGTAGAATCATAGAAAGAGTAACTTTCATGGACAACATCGCGTATTTGGAACCTGAAAAAAATGCGTTGATTTTTCATCCATAAGTTAATTAATACAATTAAGTTAGGATATCTACTTATTTACCAACCTGTAGAAGTTTTATTAGACACTTACAAATTAAAGCTTTTTTTTTTTTTATTATGCCTGTAGAAAATTTTTTAAACGAAAATAATCGAATCACTTTTTACTCGTCATCGTTATAGAGAGAAGGTGATTTGGAAATCAGGAATAAAAATTTTCATTATCAAATTCGATATTCGTCAGAAATTTTTTTTCCGTTTTATGACTTACGCCTATTCATATTCCGATTACGGTTGTTCTTTATGCGAAAATTCGTCGTAATAAATTCTCGATAATTGAAAATAATCGTAAAAATATGTTTCGATGGATTAACGATTGATTAGTAATAACAATTACTTGGTATTAAACTTTGTGAACTTGAGATAATATTTCAACGTATAGTTTACCTATACATCCTCTTGGACCACCACTGAATGCCAAGAAAGTGTATTTATGGCGTTTATTTGTTTCTTCAACGCTGAAATTATCAGGATTCCATGTTAAAGGATCGCGATAATTTTTAGCATCGCGATGTATCTTAATCGGTGGAATGATTATGTTGGTGTTTCGGGGTATAATGAAATCATCACCTGAACCAAATTACATCAAATATAACACACAACATGTTATTGATTTTTGAGCGCGATAGAATGTAGGAAGTGCATACTTAGTTTAACAGGATCTTTGGTTTGTCTTAATAATAAAGGTCCGACTGGGAATATTCTCAATGTTTCTTTGATGCATTGCTCCAAATATGTCATTGCTTGAACGTCTTTTACTTCAATGAATCTATTTTCATTTCCTAGAATAGAACTGATTTCTTCGTACACTTTGTCCTGTATATAAGTAGAAAAGTTTGTTGGTAAAGTATAAATTTTCAAATTTCATATTTTATTATTCACTCACTTGAATATTCGGATGCATGGCTAACATAAGTAACGTGTAACAATTGGTAATTGCACTCGTTTCACTGCCCTTAAATTAAGAACAAAAATTATTAGCGAATTAAATTGGCGTTTGAAATTTTCTTTTATTGTAGATTTCTACTAATTTTAGGATGTTCGTGATAAATTGTACTTACTCCAATCATCATAGTGACGGCTTCGTCGCGAATATTATCATCGGTGAATTCAGCTCCTTTTTCATTTAAATCAATTAGAATGTCCAAGAACGTCTTGTTATATTTATCTATAGGATAATGAAAATTTTACAGGAAATAAAAAAATTTGGCGATCAGGGATGAGAGTAGTTGCGAATACGCTATTTACCGTTATCTTGGATTTCATCTGGTGATTCCAATTTCCTTAATAGAAACTCTTTCTTCCTGTGTTGAATAACCTTGTGGAATAAGTGACGGATGAATACATGAAGAAAGAAAAAATTATTTTGAATAATAATGTTTAAAAATCACCTGCATCGGCAGCTTTCGCACCATTTCATAACTTTTCCTTAATCCAGTAAAGTAAGCATAAATTGCAAATACTATATTCGGATGGAGCCAAGGCTTATAAATACGCATACTGTCTGCTTCAGAACTTCTGAAAAAAAATTAAGAGTTTGAAACATTTCATCACTGTACGATTTGAACAAAATGTAATAAAGAAATTATTTCTCCATTTACTTTACTAAAGCTTGTTCAAATTCTTTTTTCGTATCTTCATCGAAATTTAAATCAAAACCCATGGTTGTTTCTGTAAATCATAATTATCATCGTGAATTACATCATTTATGTGATGGTTATTGTGATGTCAATGTACATACCACAAATAATATCTAAAGCTGTTAAAGAAATGTATCTCCACAAATCGAAATGCTTCTCAGTTCCACATTCCTCCTTTAATTTTTCGATCAAAAGTTGATTTTTGCGATTGAATATTTCGAAGAAACTCTCCAATAGACGCATATTGAACGCTGGTGTAATTATTCGACGATGCTTTCGCCATTTCTCAACTATATAGTGGAAATTAGCACATAATTGTCACAGAAATTTTATCTAGTCTACGTATCAATGCATGTAAAATAAGCGTAGTCGTATAACGCTCTTATTTGTCGCTTCCGCGTCAACATTTATGTTTATTTTAGGGATGGAGATCATTTGGTGTATCCACCTAAGATACACAACTACATTATGCTAAAGAAATAATGAGTTTTTGAACGTACTGTAATAAAAAAATATGCAGTTTGTAAATATCCCTGACTTGTCTATACATACCAGGAGCTGTAAATAAACCTTCTCCTACGGTACTTGTGAAGAATTTGTAGTAATCACTTTTACCCAAAGTGCTGGAACTGTTGAGAATAACCTGCAAGTGTTACACAGCAAAATGATAAAAATACCAATCTATAGTTATGAAGTAGGCTCAAGGTAAATCATTTAATCATCATACAATATTACAGTTACTATCGCTAAATATTGTATAGCTACTTGTACTTACTAGTTACTACCTTAAGTACTTACATGAATACCCGTTTTGTACAGATTGATTGTCTTTTTTCTCAAGAAAATAGCTTTAATTTTGTTTAATTAGTACCAGGTGTGAAAACAAATGTTAGAAGCGCGAAGAATAAAAACTTTTAATGATACTTGTCATGTAACTATGTCGTATCATTCACATAAGCAAAGTAATGATAAGGAATTCGAGACTTATAATTTCATATTAGATTAGCACCACCATATTTATCACGTATCGCGATAATATATATTCAGAACACGAAATCAATGAATCTGGGTGTTTGAAAATTGTTGCCTCTATCTTCATAGGCACGAAGAAATGCAAACCAGAAGATTTACAAATATAGGTATAAGAAATATTATTTTGAAATTAATTTTTCGACTTAAACACGTTGTATTTTTTCGTTTTTTATTTATTCCGCTTTTTTGAATTTTCAAAATTAAAACTTAAAATAGAACTTTTGCTTGTTAAATATCGCACTTACCTGCAGATCTTCCGGGGTATCTACAATTACAAAACGCGTAAAAGCTAGCCAATAGTTGCAAGGTGTTGGGTTGCACGTATCAATTACTTCTAGCATCCTTTCCATAACTCCTGAAATAATTAATTATTTATTCGGAAATTTCTAGTAGTAAAAGGAAGAATTATGCTTTCAGTAATACTGATTAGCTAGAGCTATTATAATTTTATTTAAAGATAATATTTTCATTCTTTTCGTGATTTAAAGGAAAATTAAACACAAATTTTACGTTGTGGCTTAAAAATCTCACTTTTTTGCATGTACTCGTATTCTCAAATTTTCAAATCACCAAACGAGAAATAAAAAAGTGACTCATCTATAATTACATTTTAAAATTCAATCATAATATCGACTTACTCTCAGGTGATCCAAAAAAAAGACCGAAATTACTGTTTTTGAAGCATTCGCGAAATTTCATTCCTCGTAAAACTTTGGTAATTAGAAAAAACGCCAGAAATATAAATGAAAAGAATAATGTAGTATTGAGGATGTCTTTTGATTCTCTGTTTTGGTGAAATTTTTGTGCGCCGTTGTACATTGTATTTGCTGCGTTGAACATATTTCTATAACAAAATAAAACAAAAATAAGTTATCGTCATACCTACAAATGCAACGATGAGTATAAAAAAGATGATATTAATGGCTTTTCAAGAAAGGATTAAGAAACACAAATACGCCAATAGGATGGCAATTGTGGCGTAATTCAAATTAATATAAAAATTTGTACTTGAAAAAAAATTGAATAAATTTTAAATAGCATAAACAAGAACAATACACGAAAGCGCGAGAACAAATTAATAACTTAGGCTATTTCGGATTTTTTCAACTTTACCCAGAAGACAGAGAAGTAGAAGGTATTTATTTTCAATGAAATTTTGAATTCCATTAAAGCTTAATTAAATTAAATAAACGGGAAACGAAACACCTGATATCTTTTGAAAATAAATTCTTATTAAACGCGGGGTAAAGAATTATGAAATAATATGTACCACTTTGAGCACTGTACGGTGCCGCCGTTTACCTTGTGCATCATAATCCCATTATCACCTGTACCTGATGAGATGGTAGATATTAATGGATATACATCTAGTACCACCGGTCTATCTAGTAAGATTGTTTGCGAAATGAAAGCATTTATTTATCAGGCAAAGTACTTAGGTAGGCAAAAATTAATCAAAACAAAAGCATTGTTTATTTCAGTTAACTACTGTTAACGAAAGCTTTAACTAATGCATTTGTAATTAAAATAATTTAAATCAATGTAACAATGTACTTAATATCATTTTTTTATTTTAAGATCAGATTTTTGGTGAAAAAAAACTCACAAATTAGCTCCCCTGAACTTTTGCTCATCTCTTGTACTATAATTAAGATTGTGTAATTTTCTCAATGCTTTGATTTAAAAATTTCATATTTGAAATGCTACTTACAAGTTTTTAGATATGAAAGTAGGAATTAGGCAAATTGCACGAACAATTCCATAATTAATCCAGAAAAATAAATTCTTACATATTAGTATTACAAATAATAAGAACTTACTCGATTCCAATTGAGTGCTCTTGAGTGAAAGTAATGCTAAATATTGTCACATTGATATAACTAGAGCCAAATTACTAAGTAGGCGTTGAATACTTTCATCAAATCGATCAACTACCAAGTTATTAACTCTTTGTTTTTAATTTTAGGCTCATGTTCGGGAGTTCGTATTGGCCAAAAGATGTCGTTCCCTTGAAGATAATAAAGAGGTGGCGATAAATTCGGGTGGTCAAGAGTAGAAAGTAGTTAGGCATATATTTTATGATTTAGAATTTATAATCGAATTGCGAATAGATTAGTTTAATTTTAATTTTGAAGTCAAGTATCTTATAAATATGCATAAGAATTCACGCACAATGAGGTAATAAGTTAGATGCTACGTTCAGTGATTTTCTAACATTTAAACATTTTTATAGCTTCTGAATTTCAGTTCATTTGAATTTTATAAAAAGTGCAAGAACATTTATGAATACAATGAATATTTCTTTATCGGTATTCAAGAATGGAAAATTTTCATCTTTACATTTCATGACTTAATCGTTAGTTGGTATTATTTTCAAATGAAATGATTTAACGTACGAAGGACCAGTTGGTTTACAATTTGTACATACGAGTAGTTAGTTACCAGCCGAACTTACTGCGTTAAAAAACATCTGTATATCAAATTTTGATCTCAGATATCTCGCGAAAAATTGAATTGTGGAACTCAGTTTTGTCTAAATTGTTTTCTGAAATAGTATAACTCAAATGGTAAACGTCACCTATTTGTATGTTCGACAGTTTCTACGAGTATATATTGTGCAATACTTAATACTTTGTCGTATGATTTTGATATTGAGTTGAATATCAATCACTCGAATGTGATAATATTTGTGTAATTTTCATTGTTCTACTGTCTACGATTACATTGTTTATATTCATTTAAATTTGGCATGGAATAATATTACGTATTATTTTACAATAATTTTCAACTTATATTCATCTAATGACGACTTGATTGATTATCGATTCTTCAGAAATAAAACAATTAATAGAAGTATAATTTTCGTGAAGTTTTTATCGTCTCGCCTTAATTGCTTTATTGAGCTTATGCAATATAATTTGAAGAAAGAGAAGCAACCGAAACACCGACACTAAAACATGAATTTCTTATGCTTGAAAAGTTCCAGCATAGTTGGAAAATTCCATCAAAACTAAAATCGCTATAGGTTTTGCATACACGTAGGCCTATATAATACAACGGTAAACTTTTTTTTCTAGCAAACTCCACCTAATCCTTTACCTTGTCCAGCTTTAAAGGTTATCAACTACGTGAAATCAACTAATTAAAAACAGTCGACCGGTGATGTATGCCAAATTACATAACCACCGTTCAATAATTCCGATCACATGTACATTTCACCACGATATCGATAATAGCAGACGACGGCGGAATATATGATAACATTCTTTGAAAAAATCATTTCGCAATGATACGTATTCCTATAAACCTCTGATACAAGTTGTAGAAGGTATTGCCTATAGACCGCATTCAAGGGTCGTTTTGATACGTGTTCGCGACACGTTATCGCGACAGCCAAATTCCATATAATTAAAAAATACCGACGATAAAATGAAATCGACATGAACAAAAAACGATTTAATTGCGTGATATTCTTTTTTAAAAAATGAGAAAAAAAACTACTAAAAAAGTAAACCTTCACGTTACATATGGAAAACATTGTTGGAATCATGGACAAAAATCGAAATAAATTATAAAAAATATATAAATACAAATGCAACTTTAAAAATATCCGTTCGCTAGCAGTATAATATAAAATGAACGAATTAAAAAAAAAAACAAGTTAAAACTGGTAATTTGTATATTGCAAACAGCCGCATAATGAAAAAACGGCAAACTCCAGAGAAAGTACTTTCAGTCTCCAAATTCTATATTTCTTTAGACACTTTATGGGCTACGCGATAAATTAATTACAACTGAATATATAGTTTGTAATAATCGTAGAGTTCTTCTGGAGTAAAACTGAGGAATTTATCGACATCAACATGTTCAACCTGACTGCACATTTCCGTGAGGATTTTTGTTCGTTCTATTTGTACTGATTCGATAAACTGCTTGCTTTCGGAGCTACCTTGATATTCCTGCTCGCATGGTAAGTTCTTGGTAGCTTTGCTAGCGAAATGCTGATAACAGAAGATTGCCGAAATGAAATTCCAAGCTGAGAATTCCGGCCAAAGGACATTATCAAAATGCACGTAACTACTGGAACCCTGTAAACGAAAAATCAACAGATGCATTGAAGGAAGATTTTTCTATTGAACATGTATCGTCCGGTAACGTAGATCGACCAACAAAAAATACTTTTTTAAGAGCTCAATTAAGAAAAAAATTATTTAATTTTTTTAAAGAAAATTTTCATTTCTTTTTTAAAGTGAACATTTGAAAAACAAACCTGCCAGGTGAGAAAATCGCTTAATCTAATTTCACCCGATGTCCTGATTAAAATCTCAGGATGACGGGATTGGCAAGTATATAAACATTGATCGAGGAATTTTTCAGTTACATCGATATCTTTAATGTCACCTTTTCGTATTCCGTGTACGATGTGAGATGACGTGTTAGCTAATTCGTCTTTTCCTACAAGAAAACAAATGATAAAATACCCGAATAAGTAAAAATCAAACTCTTCGTTATTTTTGGTAACTACAAGTGCAAACCTGTATAAGAAAAAGCAATATTTAAATATCCGCGTTTATTATCTTTGGTGAGCAACATGGCGATTAACATCAAGGTACATAGATCTTTTGGTAAGAGTGTTAAATTACCGATGATACGAACGCATATGCCATGTTCTCTTAATTTCCTCCTGAATTAATAAAAAATAAAAAATTAAAAAATATGATAAAAAGGTGCCTAAAGAAATAACATTAATTACCATTCGTTTATTAATCCTTTAAATTTAGTTTTAGCTAAATCCATCAAAGTATCAACCTCTTCTTTATTCCTTTTAAAATTTTCTATACTAAATGCGTACACAGTCACTTCGAAAACCTCCAACTGCAAACACCAATTCAAAGTTTCCGATAATTTGGCGAACCTGTCCGAAAACATAATCATAAATTTATTCGTATCACGTTCGTAATTCATCGTCAAACACTTACCCTCTTTGATGGCCTTCTACTTTTTCGACATACTTCTTCTTAGCATATCGACGATTGCCGTCCATAACGATGGCTACGTGTTTCGGCATCGATCCGAATTTCAATATATAAAAACATAATCGATGTATCCACGAAATCGGACGTTCGTTGATCCAGGACGACGAAAGGGATGTTGGCGTTTGCGATGACATTCTTGAAATGAATCTTTTGCTAGATATTCACGAAAAAAACAACCGAATTGATGTAATCTGTAAATACGGAAAAACATGCAGAAACACGTATTAGTCATGGCGGTGCAAAATTTTCGCTTAGTAGGAAATTTGCAGCTTATTTAAATAATTTATTACTCGTATTAAATTGTAGCAATATTTTGCCCTACTACGTGAGCAATGACGAAAATCATGATGTTTTTTTATTTCTTTTTTTTTTTTTAAATAATCGATGTAGTTGAAGTTGTCGTAAAATTATTTTTATTTATTTTATTTCCTTTTATCATAATTTCTTGTCATTTTTAATTGTTCTGTATTTTAGAAATGGGGTTTTCCTCATTAAATTAATATGGCTAACTTTACCAACGAACGTATACGCTTTATCGTTTAATTTGAATATCTTAATTATCTAATTAAACTTCCTACCAGGTAGTTCCTTTTCCGAAGAATGTTTCGGAAAGCGATGAATTAAACATAACAGTTTCTCGAATACGACATACAAACATGTACTCCGTTTCAAAATTTTTTCTAGCTATTTTAATGAAAATTCTAACATATGGTGAAGTACCCAGACATATCGCTTTTATTCCAGATAATAATCGGACTTTTTCGAAGAAAAAAAATGTCGGTTTGTTATCATCTTATTTAAAAGGGTACGTGTAATTGTATTTGATTATTTTGCGAAATATTCATCGGATATTATTTTCAGGCAACGTGTACTTTACGAGCAACTAGAATGGAGCGTGAGTTTGAAAACATCGTGTATCAGCTTTTATCTCTTGAGTACGCATAATTTGAAAAGAAACGATTACGAAAAACGATGCGTTTTCGATGCTATTTTCGTATTTTTTCAAAAATTACTAATTCATCCGTAAGTGATAACTTTTTTAAAGCAATTCGGTGATTGAAAAGTTATTGGCGATGATTCGATAATTTATGCGATCGGCGATGATGATAAGAAACGTTGAGTTTTGATGTCGATATTTACAAATAGGATTCTCTTGCAGCTTAAATTTTAAAGAAATAATTTATTTGCCAATACATACAGTCATTTTCACAGCATGAATTGTCGATTCCAAATAATAGGAGATGTATCGGTGCTTCCACGTGAATTAAGAGAATTGTGTAATTTATTAACGAGTCAAACAAAAGATAATGATGGTATTTTAGTGAACGTGGCACTCAATTATTCGGGTAAGTAACATTTTCACGGTCATTCGATGATTTGAACTTTATTGCCAATGAGATTTATGATAATTTCGATAGACGCGTAAAGTGATGAAAATAACTCCGAATGATTGTCACTTTTCACGAAGTATCAAATTTTCGATTTTGTGGAGTAGATACTAGAAATCGTGATTATGTGATTGAAAATGAAGTATTCCTGTTACATTAGTTTTTGATATGATTACAAAGTGAATCATAAACACTTTGAAATCGTACACTTGAACATTTCGACGTTTCTCAGGTAAAGAAGAATTGATCGACGTTTCGCATCTAGTTTTGAATCGATTTTATCAACATGACGTAGACTCTGAAGACATCGACGAAAATTCCTTCGAAGATTTTATTTACACGAAACATTCTCCAGATGTCGATTTGACCATTAGGACAACAAATAATAAGCGATTGAGCGAATTTCTTTTGTGGCAGGTAGTAAGACGATATATCAGATGAAAAAGTACATATTCAATTGAAGAAATACAACTTAACATCTCGATAATTAATTTCCTTTCAGAACACTAACAGTATTTTACACTTCGTTGATATTTACTGGCCTGAAATGACAGGATGGCATTTACTAGTCGCTGTATTTTTGTATCAGTACCACAAACGGAAAATATTTTAAAATAATATTCTCCAGCAAAACGATAAAAATACACGTCATAAGTCTACTCGATTAATTAATTCGGATACAAATTTGGTTCAAAGTTTATTGACATTAAAATGAACACCAGAGGCACATCACATAATGCGAATTGTACTTCACCCACATATGTTAATTTTCCTGCTGTTCGAAGACATTTTTTCCATTATAATTTTTATATAAAATAAACTCTGCAGAATATTCGTTAGTAGTATAAAATAAATGCACTAGTTGGTAAGCTAATTTTTAATCGTTGTTTATTTTCGCTGTAAATTCTATCAAGCGTTCTTTTTTTTTAGATCGAATAAGTTACTGAAAATGATGCATTTCAGTTTTAAAAATTACGCTTATGGTTGTATCAGTGAGTATTTGATTTTTTTAAATATTTTTGAAGTGCTAGTAAATTAATTTGATATTTTGAATTGCAGCCCTACTTATTCTATGTGAATCGGCGATATCATTGAATGTGAAAACACAACCGTATTCTGTAATTAATATGGAAGATGATTCAGAATCGTTAAAATTTACCGAAAATGCCGA
The DNA here is from genome assembly GCA_003261595.1 of Maconellicoccus hirsutus. Taxonomy (NCBI): domain Eukaryota; kingdom Metazoa; phylum Arthropoda; class Insecta; order Hemiptera; family Pseudococcidae; genus Maconellicoccus; species Maconellicoccus hirsutus. Next base: position 27,872 of record QBDW01000383.1, on the reverse strand, counting down.
ACAAGCTAAGGAGGAAATTCCACAAGTCAGTCGGAGAGGCTACGCTGGCGAAGATTTTTATCAAAAGGCAGCAAAAAATATACCTCGCATGGGTAGAAGAGGGGTACGATCAGATGAGCTACAAAATAATCAACTAAAACGGCCTTATTCAGAGCAGGTAAGAAATAAATGAACAATACGTGTAGATGATTCAGATTACATAATTTGATTTTTTTTCTCATTAAGCAAATTCCCGAGGAATCATTCTGGCCGTGGCATTCGGATCGTGTTCCAACGCAAATAAAACGTAAAGAAATTGTAGAAAACTGTCAATACTGGCCCAAAATCGAGAAACTTATTAATGATTTGGAATTCTGTAATGATAATTTCGAATGTTGTTCCGCTTTAAAAGATTCGTCAATTTTGAAAAGATATCAACAAACCTATCCGAGCAAACAAACTGGACAGAAACCGAATTATAAAAACAATCAATACATGAAATAAACAATTAAGTGGGATTTATTCACTTTTATATGATTTCATTAATGATGTAATGGTAGGAAAAAATTTCATGCACCATGTTAAGCAAACGCACATTATTTATTTTTGATTACAATTTATATGTATGTTTAAGGGAATCAGGGTTTAGTGTAAAATGTTAGAACTAGATTTAATTGTTATTCTTATAATTATAATTTGTATTAAGTCTTTCATCAGTTATGTTTTTCTTTTTCTCGTACGTAAAGATAAATGAGAACTTACTCAAATAGCAACGTGATTACAACTGCTACATTTCTTTCTGCTCATCGATTTTGTCTCGAGTGTTCGTTTGGATACAAGTGTGGAATCTGATTCATAATCATGTCAGGAATTCCTTTGAAAATGAAAAAATTCGATGAAAATACGAAGTCCAGGTCAACATTCACCTTTGAATCGAACGGTGATACGTGTTGAAGAACAATTCATAATATAATTATCAGCTGATATGTAAACTTTGAAGCTTTTCTATAAAGTTTAAAAAACGAACACTCCACTCTTATCAATTGATGTTTTTGCGGTGATAAAATCACGCAAGTTAAAATCAGTGATCACAAAAAAAGCAGAAAAAACTGGATTGCGAAGTATAACGACAATTAGCCGAAATACCAAAAGTAAATTGAAAAATAGATAGGTACCTATTCAAGTTATGACGTCATTATGATGCGTTCCAGTTTACAATATTCATACTACATCTTTGAGTTTAACTGATGTGAATTAATATGGCTGAATTTATAGTTTAGTGTTGTAAATATCTATGAATGATAAATTACGATTTGAAGATGAGTTTTGTGATGCGATTGTGTAACTTTTGGTTCAAAACATTACTAGTGTTTGTAATTAATTGAAACTATATCAAGTTTAACCGCTCGTGTTCTAATAGTGCTGCAGAAATTATTTTGTAATGATGTCATATCTCTGAGAATCAAATTCAGCTATATATCCGAACATGGAAAACGAAAGTATTAATAGCGGTAAGTAGATAAGGTTATGCTCCGACTTTATTAGTTTGCAATCATTCGTATAAGGATCTATAAAACACTGTAGATCTTGAGACCTCTCTCTCAGACAAAGAGTTATTTCAGTGTCAAATTTCACAGACTCGAGGGTTAGTCATATTTGAAAGTAGTATGATCAGGTATAAAGGAAAATCATTCGAGTAAGTTTAAGAATTTGGTAAATTTTTAGTCGATTTCGTGGGTTATTTATGTCAATTGACAGACAATTATCGTCTCATCGTGTTTCCAATTGCATAATAGGTCATTATTAACTAGTGTTTGCTCACCGATAATCAACGTACTTCTATATCAAATTAGTAAACACCAATGTTATAAATTTTCATTATCAACTTATTTATCTTACCTTACAGAATTGTATTTTCTAATTGCAAAGTTCCTCAAGAACAGTCCTTGCGAAGGTACTTACAAAGTAAGTAACATCAAAACATCATTACATCAGTTAGTGTACATAAATTATGTTAATTTGAGTTAATACATATTATTGTTTTGTAGGCCTTTTTGGAGGAATTGGAAAAACATGACGTAAGTAAATGAATTTTCAAAATATTTTCATGTTTTGGTTGAGAATGTAATAAATTGAAATTTTCATCTTTTTTTAGATTTTACCGAAAAGGTATGATTGGACCGGCGAAAGTAATAAACAAACATTCGAAGAATTGGTATGTATTACTCACTGCTCTATATATGCGTTAATATGAACGTTGAATTACAATAATTGTTGATTTTAGGAACGTAAACTTCCTCACATCGATTCCAATCATTTGCCTGATATTTGTAAAATAGTCCAACCCTTGCTGAATTCAAAATTCAAGAAAAACATTACATATGAAGCTTCTCTGTTGGGAGATGGAAATCATTCGCTTTTGCGAACGAAAGGTTAGATCTAATTCATTTTTAGATTCAAGTTCATATTGTAATTCGAAAATTACGTTTTTCAGAAACGGAAAGAAAATATTATGATATCAAAAAATACATGTATCGTCGTCATCTGATTCCACTCCCGGAGCCGATCACATTCCGTAAACATAACATTGGTAAGTACGCAAAAATACTTTTTATTGAAGTGAAACACCCTGAATTTTTTGGTTTATTTCACAGTGAAAGCTCTTTATGGCCGAGAAACGTCTGGTCCATTTAACAGAAAGCATATGTCAGCAGGATGTCCATATAAGAATCTGCAATTATTAGGTACTACGTTAGGTCATCTATCGGCCGTTTATTGCGTAAGTTTTGATAGCTCCGGCAGGTATATTTTCACGGTGAGTATTTCCCTTCGAAAATGTTTTTCCAGTACGAGTCCGTTTAATGTGTACTTTCTTTCTAAAAGGGCGCCGATGATTTATTGGTGAAAGTATGGCATGCCGTAAGTGGTCGTTTACTTACAACTCTTCGCGGAGCATCGGCTGAAATTACCGATCTCGCTGTGAATTACGAGAACACCTTACTGGCAGCGGGTAGTGTTGATAAGATAGTAAGGGTGTGGTGTTTACAAACCGCATTTCCGGTAGGTACCGATTTGATTTTTCATAATTTAATGTTAGATTTAGAGTCGCAATTATCTTCGTTTCTCTTAGGCTGATTTGGAAATTTTCGTATTTTTTAGAGAAAAAAAATCGTACTTGTGTATGAGATGTATGATAATTGAGTCGCGATTGGCGGCAGTGTGACTTTAGATAAGTGAAAGATAAACAATAACACGTGTAGTGCGCGTAGCGTAATACGCTAGTTCGGACATGTTCGATAATTACACAGGGTGGTTCAATAATGCGCGAATATTAGTTCTGAGTATTGCGATGTAATTATATTTGAATTGACGAATTTCATCGAAAATTATTTTTTCATTTCTAAAAAATGTGTATTTTTTTTATAATTTTAATTGATTCGAGTAATTAAATTAAATTAACATTTGATGACATCTTGAATTGTGACGTGTTTGTGGAGGGGATGACGAAGGTGAAACAGTAGCTGCTTTTCAATCTGTAATTATTCCCCCCGAATTATTTTAGTTACGATTACAAGATTCAAGCGTTATAATGTAATTGCATATAACTCGAAATAGTATTACATTGTAATTTCATATACAGGGTGTCCAAAAAAAATCTTCATTATTATTCCCTGACAACGATGAATAGTTGATGACAGTTGGTGTTTACGACAATATTTTTAATGTGAAATTTCAACGCGAATTAGCGAAGAAATTTCGAAATCAAATCGAGTAACTCCTCAGCCGTTATACAGGGTGTCCCAAAAATATCTGATCACATCAAATATTTATATAAGGTGTCCCAAAAATAATTTTAATATTCACATGTATATATACCTGGTGTCATAAAACGAAGCAATACAATATTTATACAAGGTGTCCCAAAAAAATCTTTTCCATTTTTTACTAAAAATTATTAAATTTCATAAAATATTTATTCGTATAAACGAAATACTTGGAAAATCTTCATCGCATACTTTTTCGTTACTTCTATCAATAGGTTGCTACTTTGGTAATTCATACCGGAACAATTACTGGTGTGAATTTTTGCCCGGCTGTCGTGAATGGTTGCAGATACCTAACATCAACGGCTAACGACGGCTCAGTTGCATTCTGGAAATACGCTACTAATGATTCGGAAACTTCTTTCGAGTAGGTTTTTCTAACACGTGCCACTGGAATCAGCGAGCTATGTTGAAGACCTAATTAACAATGGAATGTCTAGGCAAACACCGGTACAATACTTGGAACGGATGAGACCTGGATGCGCTCAAATATCATGCGGTTCGTTCAGCCCTGGTGGAATGTTTTTAGCCACCGGCAGCGCTGATCATAATGTTCGAGTGTATAAAATGGCCGGCTTGGAAGGTCCTACCAGAGTATTGGAAAAAGAAGCCCATAGCGATCGCGTGGATAGTATTCAATGGGCGCATACCCGATTAAAATTCGCTTCGGGTTCCAAGGATGGCACATGTTTGATTTGGTATTACGAACAGCAAGTCTGGAAATCGATAACATTGATGATGTCGACGAAATTAGCTGGGTTGGTTTTCTCGATTGATTTGTGACTAATATCGGAATAAAATTATGTGATCGATTTGCGTATATGTAGGATGAAAGTTAGCGAAGAAGATGCCAAACAGAAATTACGAGTTACGATGTTAAATTGGGATAAATCCGACCAGTGGGTTATTACGGCTAGTTCCGATAATTCGATCAAGATATGGAATAGCTTCAGCGGCGAGTTGATTCAGGTTCTTAATGGTCACCGAGCCGAAACTTTCGTAATCGAGAGTCATCCTTTGGAGTACAAGGTTAGTGCGTTGGTTTTTAGGTGAAATTCCCGTCCGAGAGAAGAATCGCATAATGTATCGATGCTTGTGCCTTTTTCATAGATTTTATTGAGTGCCGGACACGATGGAAAGTTATTCATCTGGAATATCATTACGGGGGAGATTTTAGCTTCGTTTCAAAACAACGTCGAAGGTCAAGGTTCTGGCGCCGTATTTGATGCAAAGTGGTCTCCGGATGGGAGTTCATTCGCGGCCACTGATTCTCACGGTAGAATACTCACGTTTGGGTTTGGTGTGCCAGACGTTACGCGAAAGGTACGTTTAATTTTGAGAAATTATCGTGAAATTTTATTGGAATTTTGACGATAAATTGCGATTTTCAGGTCCCCAAAGAATTATTCTTTCACACCGATTATCGTCCTTTGACCAGAGATTTAAATAACGTCGTGTTGGACGAACAAACCCAAACACCTCCGCATCTAATGCCGCCTCCGTTTTTGGTGGATATCGACGGTAATCCGTATCCGCCGTATTTGCAGAGATTAGTTCCCGGTCGAGAGCATTGCGATATCGATCAACTTGTGCCTAATGTTGTGCTCAGCGACGAAGGTATTTTAATTTTAAATGCATTTTAGATGAAATTGACGAAATTTCGCTATACGACGTTAATTTTTCGTAGGACGTCAAGAAGTGATTATGGAAGCAGGTGAGAATGATTTCATGGGAGTTGATATGGCCGAACAAAGAAGATCCGTGTCCGCCTTACGATCGAGTAAGAACCTGAATATATTCGTATTTACGTGGCTACAGCTATTTACGAAATATTACATTTTGCAGGAGTTGGTATGCGAAGAACCGGCGATATCGAAGGTGTTAGGCAGTCGAGTGGGAATTGGCAACGAGGCGATAATATTTCATGGACGAAGCGTTTAATTTGCGAACCCCTGGATAAATACTCTGTGAACGCGATCGCCGAAAGGATGTACGTTTATGAAGCCCTGGATAGCGTTAATATTTCGGAGTGATTAAATTTTTTTTTGTAAATTTAGACAATTCATGGCGTCCATAGAATTGGAAGAATATCGTAAAGAATCGAAAAAACCGATGGCCTTGGAACCCAAACCAATCCCTATACCAAAGAGAACACCTCGGCGTAGGAAAGCGCTGCATACTTATCGAACTCGCGCTTCGCGTATCGAACAACTCGAAATGGATTTCGACGTGAGTTCCATTTTGGTGATTTGTTGACGAACGACTTGATTTGGACGTCGATCTAACGGGTATTTTTTGCAGAACGCCGATCCGATGGATTTAAGCTCGGACTCGCAAGATGAAAATGACTCTACGGCTCATGAATCGACGCTGGATACGGCGTCGTCGACTAGCGAAAACGACGCGAGTTCTGATTATTCAGATTGGACGGCCGATCATGGTATGAATAAGTTGGAGCCGCCGAAACGAGTAGCTAGAGTGAGGAATTTAAGGCGAGCTAATAAGATGACCAAGATTACGAAGAATAACGATACGACGTTGAAGAAGCCCGTTTCTCAAGTAATTTTCAATTTTTAGTTGTGTTGGAAATTTAATAGGACGAATTGTAACCTTCGGTGGTGTAGGACATTCCAGAAGAATATCGTCCGTCTGAATGGCTGGCTGAAACGATGCCTAAGAAAGCGCCGTATTATCCGCAAATGGGCGACGAAGTTATGTTCTTCCAGCAAGGTTATAATCTGTATTTAACGGCCGTGCAGAATAAAAATATATACAAAGTGCGCCCAGCCCAACTTAATCCTTGGGGTAAAATTAAATTAAAAGTAAGTATCACGTAAACGTGGATGAAATATTACGACGGAATAAACCAACATTTAATCGCAGGAACCGCAATTGGTGAAAGTGATCGGTATCAAGTACGAAATCAGACCACCTCGGCTGTGTGGTCTTAGATTGGCAGTGATGAACGACGAAGATCAAGTCACGCAGCAAAATTTTGATTTGAAGTATCACGATATCACCGACGTCATTGATTTCCTAGTTTTAAGGCAGCTATACGAAACCGCGATGTCTCGTAACTGGAAAGTTGGTCAGTAGAAAGGCGTAATCGCGTGGATTTGCTTTTGCATGTGCCTAATTTGATTTCCAACTCAGGTGATCGTTTTCGAAGCGTTATTGACGACGCGTGGTGGTGCGGTAAAATCGTATCGCGTAATAAAAACGCCCAATCGCCGTTCCTGTGCTATCGAATTTTATGGGATAACAACGAACACGAGAATCTCAGTCCGTGGGATTTGGAGCCGTTGAATTCGCGAAGTGAGTTCATTTTGAGTTATTTTTTCACGGGTGATGAAACGCGGAGAATTTATGGAATGCGCTTTGTCGTTAGGAGAACCTCAAAACGGGCAATCGTTACCAATCCTACCGAGGGAGATGAAAAACATCCTGTATCAACCGGAAGCAGAAGAATGGCCGATGGGGAACCAAGATACAGCGTGTGAACGTATTCTGCGATCTTTGGAAGATCTCATGAGCACGTCGATCGCTGAACACTTCCTCGCTCCGGTTGATATTAGCATGTACCCGAGTTACGCCTATGTCGTGGAATATCCTATTGACTTGAGTACCATAAAGGTAAGTTATACGGATTTTGACGCCTGTAGGAAGTGTTCTAATGAGGAATTGGTTTTTTAGGCGAGATTCGAGAATAGATTTTATCGCAGATTAGCCGCCGCTCAATTCGATGCCAGGTATATTGCTAGTAACGCGGAGAAATTCAACGAAAGAGGCAGCGTCATCGTCAGACACGCGCGTATTATTACCGATATTTTATTAAAAATAATCAAGTGAGTTGTGGATTCGCCGGGTCGATGTTTCGAGAGGAGGAATTCTAATTTTTGGTGGTTTTTAGAACTACATTACCATTAGATGTGCCGGCGCTATGTCGTCAATTAAAGGATAACTACGTATCGACTGATTCGACTGAAGAAGAAGCTCCCGAATCGCCGGGTCCTTCTAATCGACTACGATTCCGACCGGCGACGTCGAAACGTAACCTAAGACTGACACGTGGACGTAGAGCTCGAAGCATAAGGCAGCCATTTGACTGGAAACAAGAATGCAAAGAATTGTTGCATTTGTTGTGGATAAGCGAAGATAGCGAACCGTTTAGGTATGTTGTTGAAATTCATCCCGGTAGATTTGTTTGCTAAAAGAATCTTGGGAAATTTAGGCAACCGGTTGATCGACTCGAACATCCGGATTATGATAAGATCATCGATACGCCGATGGACTTGAGTATTATACGCGAAGAATTAAAAGGCGATAATTACGATTCGCCTCATGAGTTTTGGAAAGATTTGAAGATCATGTTTAACAACGCTAAGAATTATACTCCGAATAAGCGAATGAGGGTGAGTATAGGCTTGTCATCAGATTACTCGGATGTGTTGTAATAAACGAAAGCGTAATTGGTAGATATACGCGATGACCGTACGTTTGTCTAGTCTGGCCGAAGAGCACATGAAAACTATCTTATCTACTTATAGAAGCACGTCGAAGAAAGGAGAATCTCATGAAATCGGTTCGTACTCGTTTATTTATTTGTGGTCGATGATCGAGCACGGTTTTATAACGTTTTCACGTTCATATGTAGGCACGCCTCAGAAACGTGGAATGAAACGTAGACGTCGAGCTAAAGAGAGCTCGCCGGGAGAAGAATCCTCAGGCAATGAAAGCAGTCCTCAGCCATCAACAAGTGCAGCAGGTTAGTTTAAGGCTAAATTTCTCTTACGTGTTCTTTGAAAAATATAAAATACAAGCTCAAAACATTCATTGTTACAGCAAACCGTCGCTTTAGCCTTCGACGAGTACGCGCCGAACGCGAAAGTCCACGTAAGCCTGCCACCAGAAGCCCGAAGAAACTCAAATCGCCCGTGTCATCTGAGTCGGACGACGATAAACACGACGAAGACGACGATCACGAACAGCCAGTCAGCAAGTTACCTCGTACGCGAACGTTGCGCGCCAGAAAGACGTGGAATTACGCGAAAATGCTCGCTAGTAATTCAGACGAGAATAATTCAGAGGAGAGCGACAGTGCTAGTAAATTAGAAGAAGGTAGGACGAAGAGGTTACGAAGAAGGACGGATGTTGGTATCACCGAAGACGTAGTGAGGTCTCGGAGATTACGCCAGAATTTACAAGTACGGCATTACGTCGAAAATAGCGATTCGTTCGAAGAAGACGACGACGACGGGGTTAACATCAGCGTTTCCGTTAGTAGCCGAGGACGTATTAGGAGGTTGACGGCTAAAGCCAGAGCTAGCGTGTTTCGTGATTAACTCACGGGTCAAGATTTATTTCAAGATGAGCGAACATTGTATCGGTTTTATGATTAAGGTGTGTTTCGTTGACGTGTAGATACTCGTTAATGTGATAGATTATAAGTAACGCAGTATGGTGAAAAAGGTAAATTTATTCCTTTGATTTTTATTCGTGTTTTTTTTGTTGTTAATTTTTAATTTATTTTTGTCATGTATGATTTTTTCTCTATTGATCTTGGTCGTTTGCGTAATTTAAGCGATTTTTTTCTTTTTATAAGCTACGTATTTGATGCACGTGAAATCGTGTGTATCAAAAGCGTAGCGTCGAGTTTAGGGAAATTTATTTTCGTCGAATACATTCTTGCGAAAAGACTGAAAATTAATCGTTCAATTGAAATTTCTAGTCTTTGTGAAGTTTGTGCGAAAAATCTCGTATGTTTATCGTTTTAGCCTAATTTTCGGAAAATTGTTTCGATACGTTCGATTTTTCGTTGGTTTTGATCGAATATCCGTCGGATATCGACGAAAAGGTGGAAGAGATTTTAAATTTTTAGCATTCGGTAGATGGAGGTGTACAAAAATGTCGAAACTGACGTTGGAATTGTATTTATTTTCTTGATAGATATTTTCTTTTTTTTTCATTATCTATGTAAATGTAATTATCGTTGTTACGTGTTTTTATCTTCGAGTTTCCTTCGGTACTTCGGAATCGCGAGTTATTTTAACGCATTGATTTTTTTTTAATGATATTCATTATGTGTTGCTCATTCCTTCTGTATCTATTATCTTTGATATGTGAAATATTAAATGTATTTTTTTATTTGTTCCAATTTTTGTTGAATTTTTTTACTCATTCATGAAAGAGAGGTTTTAATCGTTTTCGCTTCTTAGGTTCGAATAACTGTGGGTTCCCAAACTGTGCAAACCGTTTACCTGCCTGTATGAAAGAAGGACCGCAAACGTCGTTTGAATCGTTTCATAGACGTCAATATTCGTTATTTTATAATAAACGCCATTTTGTTTGAATTATTTTATTCATATTGAAGGATATTCAAATTGAGGCGAGAAGTAAAATTCACGATATCATTGATAGAAAAATAATTAGAAAAAGGTTGGATTCTTAAAAAGAGCGATAAATATGAAAGTAGATATTGGGTAATTATGAAAAATAATTCTCGAAATTTATCACTATTTTTACGTCTATGTAATTTCAGCTACAATATCCTACTTTTTCAACGTTGTCATAGATCACGAATAAGCAGTGCTGCCAAAAAAAAGTTTTTCTCTATGCCAGATTGAAGTCAAAACAGTGCTAGATAATGCCAGAAAGCGCAGAGCAATTATGCTAGATTCATTATGTTAAGAAAAATTTCAATTTTTGCTAGTGTAAGTTGCAATCCAGTACGCAATGGTTTGAAGTACAACCGTTTGTAGTATGGAGCGCTGTCTATAAATTTTTTTTAAAATTGTGCTGAATTTTTGGAAATTAAATGAATTGTATTATGCTAGCAATTGTGCTAAATTTAGCACAATTGTGCCAAATTGGCAACACTGTTCTTCGCATTCTTCGCAGAATAAGCATAATTCGTTAATTTTTCTGTTCTAAAACTCCATCAGAAACCTTCTTACTATGGAAATCCCTTGCGAAGGGAAGTATTCGAGCATCAGAAGCGCAAGCGATAGTTGAAGTTGACTGCGTTATATCAAGGTTTACATATACATTTCGCATTAGCTACGTTTGTTGGTAAAAGAATCTAATTACCCAATTTTACGAACTTTTTATCGCATTTTTATACAGATCAATTCCCATGTTCATTCGGAGAAAATAAAAACTCGGTTTGGTTATTGTTGTATGATGCGATGATTCGATTGAATTTTCCAACTTAGTTCTTTCCTTATGCGAGTAAATTTATTGGCGAGATTTGTATTATTCAATTTTCGCGATTTCCTTTATTTAGTACTTGTTTTGAAAGTTTTCATGTACGTGTATCTGAAATTTATATTGTGTATCTTTCATTACATGTACATTCTTTTTGTTTGGATATTCAAGAAATTACTTAGTTTTTGTAAACATCACAACGGAGTTCGATTCTAATCGGAAAATGAGTGGAATAATTGAAAACTTTCACACATCAAGGGGAATTTTTAACGGTGTTAGTTACAAAGTGAAATTATAGGATTATCAAAGTACACAAAATGCGTTTAAATTTCACAAAAAGTTTAATGCGGAAAATATCGAAGATACATACTACAGCGTCGATTTAAAAAACATAAAAAATAACTTTTTGAAAGATTTGGAACGGGAAGTTGAAGATTTGAAAACTTTCAATTCTACTTTTTTTTTCTCGTTTAGCAAATATAATGTGATTACGGACTGGAAACAAGGTACTGAATTAACGACGATTTGGTAGCTTCAGCGAAGACAGTTGACAAGCAACAAGTGTAGGAGTGAAAAAAGGGTTGCAGATTGGTAATGTTGTAGGCGTATCGGTAAGGAATTACGTATTCATGAATTTTTAGAAGGAATTCTAAGACGTGTAGAAGGTATTTAGTTCATTTACCTATTACCGAGAGAATAGAAAATACAACGCGTGTCATAAAGTATTTACTCGACCGCCTCATCACAACATGATGGTATTCAAAAGTCAAAACAAAGAAACAAAGTACTTGTATAACATGCATAAATTAATAATAATAAAAAAAGAAATGGTATAGAATTAGGAACAGTCAAAATTAAAATTTAGTATCGCTTGGATTGTTCCAATCATTAAAAAAAAAACGAACTGTATATTTACAGAAGAAAATCCCACCGAAACATGGTTCTATTTACTAATTGGCTAAACTTGAATTGGAATGAACTTTGAAATGTAACAAATCAGATGAATTGTATGGTTTATTTTCGGATTGAATGTACTGGTTGAGGATATTTTTAAATATCTGATAATCTTGTACTTGTTTTTGGGTTCTTTTGGAAACATCAAAATTGCCAAAACCGCTGGTAAATACATCCTCGTGAAATCCGGCTGAATTCATTTCTGGTACTCGTTTTCGTAACGTGTCGAAACTACCAAAACTACCGTGGAATGTATCTCCGGTAAATACATCTGGTTTACGTTTCATGGTATTAAAATTACCAAAACTGCTGTGAAAAGCGTCTCCGTTAATATCCTCTAGTTTACGTTTTCGTAACGTATCAAAGCTACCGAATTGACGATGGAACGAATCTTCATTGATGGAGGATAAAGGTTTACGCTTTTTTAGCGGTTCGAAGTTGCCAAAACTGTGATGAAACGTATCGGCATCGAGTTCAGAAGACATTTTACGTTTAGCGATATCGTTCAGGTAATGTTCGAAGTTAAAATGCGGTTTCCTTTTGACTGTATCAAAATGTCCGAAATCTTGATGGAACACGTCGCCATTGAAATTATTACGCGTCTTGTAATCGCGTCTTTTTAATGGTGCAAATTGACCGAAATCACGATTAAACGCGTCGCCGTTTACGCTTTCGGGAACGCGTTTCTTTAACGTTTCGAAATTACCGAAACCGCCGCTGAAAACATCTCCGTGATGGAAGCCCTCCGGTACGCGTTTCCGTAGCGTCTCAAAACTACCAAAGCCGCCGTTAAAAACGTCGTTGTGAAAACCCGACGAACTTATTTCAGGTACGCGTTTTCTTAATGTGTTGAATGAGCCGAATTCGTTGAAAACTCCGTGTTCCAAACCGCCAGCGTCTGATTGCGGGCGACGTTTACGTAATGGTTCAAAATCACCGAAACCAGCTTGAAAGGCGTCTTCGTGTATTGATGCAGGTTTCCGTTTGTTGTAACGGTTTACTTTCAGTAAATGGAAAAACAAATCGGGATAGTTTTTCCAAAAGTTTGGTCCGTATTTTTCATCCATTTCTCGAGGACTTCGTTTATGTCTGGTTTCATTCAGATGGACATTGCGTATTTTCCAATAATCGTCACTGTCTCTGTAATCGTGTGGTTTTGGTGCCAATTCGGATGTGTGGTTGTGATTCGACGGGCATGTTTCACTATGCGGTTCGTCATTTGTACGCGTCTTAATTGATCTTTTTCTTCTGTTCGATTCCTCTGATAAATAGTAATTGCGAATTGGAGTAGATTGAGCGTGTGAGTTTCTGTAACCGAAAGAAAAAGCTTTTAAAATTATTCGGTTGCGAAAGGACACCGAGTTAGCTTACTTGTAAAATCTCTTCACCGGATGAAATGATCCGAATCCGTCGGTAAATACGTCACCGTAAAATCCTCTGGCGCTAACGGAAACCGATGAATCGTACTTTTTTCCACGTTGCGGTGGCGGATAAAAATCGTTGAAATTGTCGAATACAGATTCGTGAAATCCCCTCGAGTCTATTTCTAGTTCAAAACATACAAAACCAAAAACGGGTTCTCTGATTTTATAAATTCGTGGTAAAAAATGTTGAATTAAGTATTTTTAATTAGGTAACGCGTGACTTTACATAAAATCGTGTTTTATGGAAAATCTAACATATGGGTTTAGGCTATCTTGTTGTTTGCAATGTGAAAACTTTTCTCGTAGGTGATAAGTGTGATAAGTACAATTATTTGAAAGTTGTCATCTAGTTTATAATGGAAAAGCTTATCAGTAAAATACTCAAACGAAATAGATGTGATTCAAAGGCGATAAGTTATTTGAATTTACTGGTAATTTTTCCCATGATTTTACAGCAAAAAGCCCATTTCATTTTTTTTTCAGACATAAATTAACGTTAATCTTTCTGTAAATTACCGAAGAACGTTAGTCGAATCTTATTTCTATTCGATATTTTTTTTCTTTTTAAAATACCAGACATAACCTCAAATTTTTCAACTTTTCTTCGGCTACGAAATTTAATTAATAAGAATATAATGCAAAGTACATAAAAATATTTGAGCTAATGAGAAGATTTACCATGTTTACAAATTTTTTACATCGTTAATTGAACGTAACAAAAACTTGAACCTCTTTTGTTATAATATATAATCCAGTAAGTTAATTCTCGTTCAAAAAAAAATCTAAGCGGTTTATTTTGAAAATAAGACGAATTTTAATTTGATAATCTCTTTTATAAACGTATTTAAAATTCCAAAAAGGGGTACACAAGGGATGAACAACATTTCTGCAAACTATACCTGGAAAAGAAGACGAAATAAAATGACCGGAACCGTCACCGAAATAGTAGAACGGGCGACCAGACTGAAGTATGGGTTTTATTTCATTAAAAGCTTCTTCGTCTGTTGGTAAATTTAATGCAATCTCTTGCTCTGGTTGACCGTGATATGAATTAATCAAATCCGCTATTTCTTCATCAGTTGGTAACATATTGTCTTCCAATGTTGGAGATGATGTACAAGTAGTCACTCGCCATTGCAGAAGTAGAATCAATAGGAGTAACATCTGCAATGAAAATTTCAACGTTTCAACCCAACTATGGTATGAGATAGTTCAAAGTGTAAAGATTTGTTTTAAACTAAATACGTATTTGATGCATTGCAATGTAATTATAGTACCTATACTATCTACGTAATTAAGGAATGTAATAAGTTTGTCACTTCGAGAAGCAACTTCGCTTAACTTTCGAGTAGTTCAGTATATAGTTCATCGGATGTTAAATTGCATATTACTATTAAATAAGATACGAAAAAAAGTGATATAATGGATTATAATTTTTACCGCTATTTAGCATTTTTACAACAATTTTGAATAATTGTTGTTAAAAAATCTTGTAAGAAATTCGATACTAGTACAAATGCTTCAAGTTCATTAATGTCTTTCACCCTTCATTTTTAACGTGACTTAAGTTCTTCAAATATTTTGAATGAACAAAATTTTGATGTAGGTAAATGTCTTTAATTAACATTCTTCTCCTCGTATTGTTCGTGAAAAAGTTTCCAGCTGATTATTTATGAAATACGTAGGTACCTACTTATGTACCTACCTACCTACCTACCTACCTAGTACCTACATGGCGACTTTGGATAAATATCGAACTTTACAGTGATATCGACAATTACCTGATACCTGAGCAATGTTATTTTCATAGCATTTACGTAGTAGTACTTCAAAGGTGATAGTGATACGATTACTTTTTCTCATTACAAACTCAATCCAGAAACCCAGTGGGATTGGGTAAATAGATCATATAGGCAATTAGGTATAGGTAATAGGTATCGGTGTAGGTATAAGCGTAATTCATTTTTTTAAGCAGAAGGAAAATCAGATAACTTTAAGCTACGGTAATAAATTAAAAAAATATAAGCATGAATACTGAGTCTGTACGGATTAAAGTATCTACGCTCATAGGTAAAATTTTACAATTAATTATATGAAAAGCGAGAAATGCTGACAGGTGCGTAAGTTTAGGTGTTCATTGACAATTGACGAATATAACTCGATGCAAAGCTCATTTGGACCAGAATTACGCATTTATCGAATAATATTCAGGTAATTATTTGAAAAATAAAATTATTCATAATTTATAAAACAGATTTCACATAAATTTACGGTATAGTTATTAAATAAATCGTTAAAATTGTTTTACATTGTTTGTCGTAAAAAAAATTAATTTCTAAAACCGCGATTCTATGAAGAAAAAATATTGCTTATTAAAAATTCCGTTTTTACGTAATTTCTCAAGGTATACGCAACGAGGTGAATTTCGTCTAAGCCAAATATGCATAAAAAATACTTCCTTGGAAGGCGTTAAAAGGGTTAATTCTGACAAATTAAGGTACAGTCGAATTTTCGCACTCAAATATCCACGGAAAATTTATACAGACGAATTTATCCTCGGACATTATTTTGAACAATTAATTTTGCGCATAACAAAATCAGTTAGTGTCCGAAGACAGTTTCTTTTCAGCAAGCGGTTTATTTCAAATTCAAATTTGTGATTCGAAGCGTTAACTTTATCGTTTTGTTTATTTAGCATTGTCTAAACGTTTATGGTGAATAAGATTTGAAATTTTAACGAGCTTATGGTGTATGCATAACTACGACGTCTTTTGAATTTCCATCCACAGATGTATAGGTATGATCGTACTGTTGGTACTTAAATCTGTACACGCCTTGGTCAAGGATACAACTTGTAAAAAACCGTTATGTTTTCTTTGAAGGATAATAATTCTGTAATTACGTAGGTTCGTCTTTGTATGCATTATTTAATAATGCTGCAACTTGTAAACGCCTAGAAATAGGATAATGTTGGTTTTCGTTGCGCTTACTACTTTTGGAACATAGTATTAAATTTCTCGCTTTGACGAGAACGCGAGATCACATTACGTAAGCTATTTTAGTATTTTGGTTAGTTCGATTCACTTTCGATGATTTTTTTCTCCTTTGGAGAATTTTCAACAAATTAATGAACTCGTATTGATCGTTTAGATACCGTCATTCGCTAATTAATGTTTAAAGTGCTCAATTTTCTTCTTTATTGCAAGTGTCAGTGTCGTGGTAAAAATGATAATCATAAGTGAAATGAGATATCACTTCAGTCGACGTGTGCCGCCATGTTACCCGAATTTGCGAATAATCGTTTTTTTTTCGTCGTGATAAAGCATGTAACAAGATAGCTATTAGCTACCACTGCCTACCTGTTGAAAATTCCCAAAAAGAACCAAAAAAGCAATCAAAGTAGTCAAGTTGAGAGGTTTTTAGGGAATTTATGCGCTAACAACCTTATGAAGTGGCAAATAGGGTACAGCTTTGAACCAAAGGATGTTGCTTTATGTCACTACAAGTAAAACAAGCGTATCTGCTTAATATACACATAATTACATATCACGATAAGGTAAGCTAGATACCTACTATAAAACTTTGGCGGAAAAGTCTATAAAACAACTGATGAAAATTCGAGTTCAAAAATGAACAACTAATATTTAATAGGAAAGTTGAAAGTTTCTTTTATATCTTGAACACAAATAAAGTAAATCGAACCGATACAATTATCATGTGTACATATTTGAAAAAATATTTTTCATCTTATACCTTATCATCACGAAAGCGAAGAATAATTGAGCAGAAAAAAGTTTCGTTGAAATTTCGAATTCTCACAAAAGCAATAAAAATGCATATATTGAGTATATCTACATATGTTACCTATTATTCGAATACACACCGATGCACACAGCCACACCTATGACTGAGTATCAGATTAAGTGTGAATATTTTTTACATTTTTACGAATAATATACCTACAAATTACAATGTACCTTGAATACACTGCAGAAATCAACAGTTCCTTTCATTTTTGCTCTATGAAATCGTATAAATTTGAAAACTTTTCTCTAGACAAAATTTTTCACACTTCCTGAAACGAACGAAACGACCGTCGACATGTTGACGATGAAGAGAATTACACGACGATAAGGAATCCCAGAATACTGACGATGAAGATAAGGATATAAGAAAGCTTTAAACCGAATAAATTTCACGTGCTGAAAATAGTCCTTAATGACGAACGTTTCAGTTGCGGTGAAAAGTGATTCAGTTTAACTTAAACTATTTTTCGCCGAAAATACGTACACTAGGAAGTTTATCGAATTACAAATTCATCTTTTTGACCATCTTGACTAAGTATCGAAAAGTTTTTATGGTATTTAATTAAATTAGACTTTTTAATTAGCTTCGTATGTCCAAAGTATTTAAAATTAAACGATGAAGTATATATTTTTTGCTATTTTATAGTACCTATCGATCTGTAATCAAGTTGCTGAATTTTTTTTATTCTGTATTTTGGTTCCACGTCTTAATTAAAACTATCGTCATATCAATTATTTTAATTAGATTGCTCTTCAAAGTTAGCCAAATTGGTGAAACAAAACGAATACGTAATTTAATTGAGCTTGAGATTTTCTCGTTGGTATGCTAAATAATTACATAAAAGGAATTACGCATTTCTTTTCTTCGTGTTTTCCAAATGAATGATTCATTATAAATAGTAAATTAGGCGAACGACTTTGATATGTTTCTGTTTGCTGTATTGTATTGAACTTAACCAAAATTCCAAAGGATGGTTTATTTTTTGAAATTAAAATTAACGTGGAAGCTTTCCCAATGAACTGTATACTTGTTGATTTCGTTTGCAAGTAAAAATTAACAACAGACCGATTCGGTTTTGGGAATTGTTTATATTAATAGAACATTGTAGGTATGTATCGTTATCAGTAGGTATAACAAAGTAACGCAGGTATGATGCGTTTTTTGGAATCTGTTAACATTTTAAGATTAGGACCACTATTTAGTTGTTTTTTCTATATACTTAATTGAGTTAAATTTCAGTGTTCATTAAACTACTAATATCTTTAAATCGTGTAAAATTTAGCTAAAGTCGAAAAATGGTGAAAGTTTTATAGAACGTTATTACAGTATGACACAGCACTTCTACATGCAAGTGTACTGTATATGTAGTATACCAAGAAAATATAATTCAACCTTGGCAATTAATTATAATGTTGCAATCTTATAAACAACGTGTAACACTCAAGATACCTACACCAAAGGGATGAATGATGATACCATAGCTTTTAATACTTAATTAAACATTACCACTTGAATTTATTAGTTGATCGGAGCGATGACGAACCACTAACGTTAATAAGAATAGGTACTGTAGCATTTCACCAAATTACCTTATCTGCGGGTATTTTTATTAAATTTATTGCGGGTTTCCAGCAGACAATATACTTATACCTATTACCTATCCGTTTTTTACGAGAGAAAAAGAGAAAAAAGTGAATGCAAAAAAAAGAAAAAAAAAGGAAGAAAAAAACTAATAAAATAGATCTTTCGCATCGACAATTTTAAATTCTGTTGGCTGAGTATTTGATGTAAAATTTGAATGTAATTAGATTTTTATCAAGTTTAAAAACAGCTACCTTTTCGCGAGATCGAAAAAGGAAGCAAATTCAAATTGCGGTGTAGAGCTGGCTTTTATAAGCATCGCATCTGATGTGTTTTTCTTTGTTATTTAGATTAGTTTTGTAACTCACGAGTCACAGAAGGTGTATCTGGAACTTAAAACTAGAGGGTATTTTGATCCGAATAAATATATGTAGCGTAATTGATACAATATTTTGTCGTATAAAATGTTAATTTAAAGCATTTTCATTGGTTTTATCTTTATCATGATCTAAAGAAGAAGAGCATATGCAAGTGTAAAAAATTCCGAGTTCATTTTGATGGTAAATAATAAGTAGGTATATGCATATGTTGTTACCTACTAATAATCTATTCAAGTGTAAACGTTGCAGTGTTTTTCAAATTAGGCAATATTTTAAAAATTATTTTTCAATTTTACTCTTCAGCGGTTAGCTTAGTACGAGTTAGGAAAACTATTTCAAAACATCTTGTGAAAATGAAAATTCGAAAAATTCCGTTGAATTATGATTTTTTTATTTGTTTATTTAATTGAATTTATTATTCAGCTTTTAAGTGCAATGGACGTTAATAGCTTATTGCCTTCCTAAGTTTCCACCGATTCGTATCTAATTCTAATTTCCAAAGAACAAAATCTCGTTTCTTATAATTTTTTTCCAAGTTCCAGTGTTTCACTATTTCTTTTTTTATTCAAGTACCTACATACGAGTAGATATTGTTTTTTATGTGTCTACTTAAAATCAAGAACATGTGATAACTGATAACAATCAAATCAAAACCATCGCATGACGATTTAAAACAAAAAACGATGTGGAAAGAAAGGTAACGCGTGTAGTTTGAAATAAAACCCTGAAATTTAATATTCTAGAAAATTTATAACTGCCAAATCATCCCTAGTACATACATTTTTATTTCGCAAGAATCGCGAAGACTTGTCTAACATTCCTTCGTGTTCTGTTACAATGATTTACACTAACTTTAAAACTGTCAACATGGCCTTGATGAAAAATAGCGTTTTTTCTAGCATTTTGAATTTTTTTAAGTCGCGAAAAGAATCACACCATTAACGATAAAAATTAACCAGTAGGTAGGAAATGTGAAATTGAAGATTTGAAGAACAAGAATTCTAATACTCTGATATAATTTGGTACACTGATGAGTTATGTACACCTTTTGGTTCACCGTCTTTATGAACCTTTTTGGCCTAATATTATTATCTTGTTGGCTGATAAAAGTTTCGATGCTGGCTTTCTGCTGCGCGAGGTCATGAAAAATAATCTTCTTTACGCGTTTTGATATTTTATTTTTCGTCGTCGTTAAATTAAAGAGAACAAGCACCACGATGTAGATACTTTATCTTCTACATTATTTTACCGTGGCGTATTAATGTTACCGTTCTGGTGAGCTTTTAGAAATGAATATGAATACGTAGAGAAATTACTTTTGAAAAATCTTGCCAACGAAATACATCAATTGAATACGATTCAAGATCGAAATTTCGTCTAACGATGGTAAGATCAAGAAACTAGATAGGAAGAGAAGATTGTAGACCAAGCTGAAGTCTGCGTCATCGTTGTTCTGAACATGATAAATAATGCTACAGTGTTGTAATTTAATAAGCGAACAATTTGGGATACTTTTTGTCAAACAATTATCTCATTCAAGTAAAACCAGGAACCAGAGTTATAGCTAGAGCTACAAACCAACAGCAAACCGAAGGTACTCGAATAGCAGAACATCATAGTTTCGTTTTTCAATATCATGAAAGATGAATCACAGCATCTACATGTAAATTGTAAGTAAAAGCAGATAGAAGATACATCAACCAATTTCCTGAAATTAGTAAATATTTCGTAGTTTAAAAAAATTGATATTGGTCTACTGAAGAAAGAAAGACAAAATATTGAAATTTTCAAAACACACCAGTGTTTATCAATGTATTACTATGTTAAAAGGAAACGAACAAAATTTCCTCTATTTTGCTGAATATTCCTTTAGTGAAAACATCCAAAGGGTTATAAAAACATTGAAATCGAACTTTAACGTTCTGAAGAAATATTCGTTATTCATTAGCCTAACATTTAGACAAAAATTTGTTTTTACGTTTCGTCGATTCCCGTTGAAATTTCCTAATATTATTTTAAATGATTTCTGATTCGATGTTTCGTTGTACCTATGTCTCGAGTTGGAAATTTTTATCATCTATGGAGTTACAGACCAAGTTACGACTCTCTGTAAACACATCAGCGAAATGATACCTTTTTTCGTCATATAGCCTATTTGAAAATTAATCAAATAAATTCAACAATAGCGTATTAGTTTCCATTTCCGTGTTTAAAAATAAATATCTGTTGGAATTACGCAGGTAAAACAATTCAACTTTCTGCTCCGTCAAATGACTCGTAGATTGTGACTAATTAAAAAGACCATGTTAGCATGAATGCACAAAAAAAAGATAATGGAAGGAACTTGAAGCAATAAATACGTTGACGTATCGGTATCCGCCTGCCCAGTACCCAGTCCAGTTCCAGAACCCAGCTACCTTAGAGCTAGATTTACCCATTTTCAAATATCTAAACGCCAAATCATATTTCACACTGCAAATAAAATAATTAGATAATTAAAGGAAAAAAAAATTAACCACCGGAGCGATTTTGTTTTCAACGTGTTTAATATTATCAAGTTCATCTCTCGGTGAAAATTTTTTTAAAAGGTCTTTTCATTAGAGGAAATATTTTGTGATAGTAATGACGATACTCGGCGGTAAATATGTTTAAGTTAGAAAAGCGAAGGTAACTTTGTTCAATGTTTCCAAAAGTGTAAAAAGTTTAGAAATTTGTAAAAATTACCTTCACGTAATATTAGAACTATTTTGACAGCAAATTTATAGGTCCATTCAGTTTCAAAATTAAATGAAAAAAAATATTCCGCGTGTTTTTTCTTTTCTTTTGTTTGTAATATGAAAAGTTATGAGTTTCCGTCTGTGAAATACAAACCCAACTAGGATTTTCGATTGATTTTCCTAGTTGATGAGTTTTTCTTCGCTATGACATCATTCACGAAGAACCGAATTTTGTTTTTTTTTCTCGAAATGATCAGAAAATTAGAGTAAATGTCATTGAGTGGAAGTAACGTAGTGAAAACTTCTTCCTCGTTTTGTTTTCATTTTCTGTTTTCAATGGTAATTCATCCAATGTTTCTCCAGACAATCGCATAGGAGAAAAGAAGATGCCCTGGAATCATGTTTTTTTAAGCAGATTATCCTTGCTTAATGCTTTAAAATACAAAATGATCCCAGAAATATACCGTATGTGATACTTATTTACTTTGACAACTCACGAAACTCATCCGTTGGGAAATATAAGCACCACACTTCCAACACCGAAATACCATTTTATGAAAAAGCTTGTATTGGCTGGATTACCTGTGCTTCATTTAATAACGAAGACAACTTAAACTTAAGACTATTTTGAAATAGCCTGTTATATAATCGCGAAGAGTAAAACAGTCGATAAATGTCAGGTAACCGAATCATTTTTCTTATCAATGAAAACGAATGACGTTTACGTGATAAAGTTGTGAATACACTTTACACTGATAACTTAGTCATTTACGGAAGGAAGAAAATCATCGTCGATCAGTCGATAGAACAACGCTGATTTCGATAGTGATTTCATGCGCCATTCAAAAAAGTTCACGATTTCAGAGACTTCTGGTGTTAAACATTCAGGTTTTTGATGCTTGAAGGCCAAAAAAATCGAAAATAATCCAATCAAATGACAGTAAAATTTTGAAGCGAATAAAAGGTAGGAAAAATATTTCATCAGGCTGTAATAGGAGTATGATGTCGATGTCGTTAGCCACATTTAACCGAGTTCCCGTGTGTTAACATTTGATCAAAGTACCTACGTATAGACAAACAAGACATCGGTGGTGTTTTACCTCTTTTCCGACCATAGAACACCTTTTCAATCATATCCTTTATACTTTTTTCTAAGAAATATATCTTTATAAAGTGAAAAAACCTGTAACATAATCTGCTCTACGAATAAAACGTCAATATTTTATACCAACGTACCCTCGGGTCAAATTAAATTAAAAATACTCGACACTTCTTGATATTACATTTGAACAGATTTGCATGCGAAAAATTATACCAAAGCATTTTCATAATTTTATCCCGATTTAAATACATGTTTCGAATGAGGAACACTTGACACTCAATGATACGGAAAATAGTTCTGTTTTAGAAATTTACGACACCAAAAGTCAACAGTGTTAAGTGTCATAAAAGATAATAATTCCAACTGTAGGTAGAGGTACGTTAAACATGCTTATTCTGCTTATTTTCAACTCGTCTTCATATTGCTCTTTTGTAATATTAAGTAATAATTTTGTTTTAGATAGTTCTTTCTATGGAGAAAAGAAACATTATGATGTACCTAATTATGTTTGTATGAACATCGGTATTAATTAATTATGATTTTATGTACCTACATACTACGCTTTACATCATTTAATAATATTTCAAAAAGTATTTACATATAATGAACGCATTTTTTTTGATCAACGACGAACCTAACTCTAGTAAATACATAATCAATGATACAGAAATCTGTGAAGACAACACCGAAAGAATTATTTTTCGCAGCGGAATTAAAATATATGTAATATGTATTTATGAAATATCATGAAGACAAAAGGAAGCTCTGAGTAACGAAGCAATTACAAAATTAAATCGAGTTTTTCTTCTTCGCCACGTCGTATACCTACTTTCTGATTAATTATTCTATTAATCAACGTTACCAAATATTTCATGATTATTACTCGTACGAATTTTCGGATTATTTTGTTGTTATTTAAATCCCCAATTATGACGATTATATTATGGTGTTACGAAGAAGAAATTTTTCCTGCAATAGTTTTAATTTAATTACACACAGCCTGAGATTTCTAAGGTGCGACGATTTTTTCGAGATTTTAATATCGATGTACCACTTATTGAATTTTTACACTAAAATGAAACTTTACCGAAATTAAACGATACGAAAGAGCAGATATAGGAATTTAGAAGAATTTTCAAACGTCGGATTTAATTTGAGGCAGGTACTTCGGCGTCATCGGAAATTATATTTGAAGTACTGCCACCCACTTTGAAAAGAGGTTTTCCATAATCCCAGCACCATATACCTACATGAATCATGTATTCTATACGTTTGCCTTAACATTAAGTGAATGTGATAAATACATTTTTCATCAGTGTGGTTAAATTGTTGAATGAATTGCGCGTGTATTTTTCAACCATATACCCTTTCGAAGCATGGAATTTTTTTCCAACCGTAAATGGAAATGTAGATTCAATAAATTTCGAATAGGTTTTTACTTCTGTATTTAATGATTACATGTACGATTGTAAGAATATGTACATACAGAATATATGTCAAGGTGTAATAAAACGTAGTCCGCTTTAATCTAAAGTTATTGTCAAAATAATTGAAACTTTAACATTTTACTTTCCTTTTAGTTGACATTAAGTTGTCATGTGATCGATATTCTTTTTTTGAACGATTAAAATAAACGCAATGCATTATCCACTTTGGTCAAGCGTTTTGTGTCGTTAATTTTTTATTTTTTTTCAAATTAATTTCGTAAACAACTTTGTTAATTTTATTATTATGTAGTAAAATTTGCTTATTTCTTTATTTTTTCATACTGTTTAAAAAGTAACCGGAAGTAGTTATTTGTGAAATGAAAATTTATTTTTCTTTCACTGCAAAAAAAAATATTGTAGGTCTAGGTACCTCTACCTACCATCACCTACGTACCGGGTCCGGGTGGCCGACTGATCGTGGGCCGCCTTGGGAAAATAAATTACATTTTTTTTTCGGTTTTATTGTAAAAATAACAGTAGTGGCCTAAACAATGTTAAATTGGACATCACTTTCTTCAATAAAAAATCAAATATGCTCTTATCAGTTTACTTTCATGTTGAAAAATTGCAATTTATTCAATGGTTTTAGAATTGATAAAAATTAAAGACTACACTAATTAATTTTTCAACTTGAGAATGGTTTTGATAAGATCAAATTTGATTTTTTTATGAAGAAAATTATGTCCAATTCAACATTGTTTAGGCCACTGCTGCCGTTTTTACAATAAAACTGAAAAAAAAGTAATTAATTTTCCCAAGGGGCCCATGATCAATCGACCACTCAGTACCTATTCAACGTACCTACTAATCTATGTAAGTTCAATAGCCTTATCAATCTTATCACTTCCGATCAGAATGAACCGGATAAGTATATGAATACTTACTCATTAAAAACTGTTATCAGATTAATTTCATGAAAAATAGAAATTATAAAGAAATGAAAACGGATAAAATGCTGATAAAGGTTTTTTTATTTCGGTATTGCTATGTTTTTGCTTAGATATTTTAATTCCTGTGCAACTAAGCGTTCCCAAAAACAGACATTTCTTTTCACTGAAACCGGAATGAAAAGCTTGTCAGCGTGAAAATAAACAAAAAAAGTCAACCGTTGCCAAAGCTGTAAGTGACGGTCATTTGCTTTGAATTTCGATTATACAAATTACGAAGGGTTACCGAATTATGTACCTTATTAACAATACAAAAACTACGTTGTTTGATAAATAAGACATTTTCTACAAAGTTGATTCACGATTTAAGCATACCCTTAATTTTGAATTCTAATGAGATGTAAGAGAATTTTTTTCTACCAACGCTAATTCGTAATTCATCTCAGATCGTTTTCCACGTTGATTTTCGTTTTAAAATACAGTTAGATGTTTCGCAATATGTATTCACGTGCGTAGGTAAAAAGCTTAAAAAATTCGTGCGAAAACACTAAAACGATATTTCGGGAAATTTTCATATTGGAGAAATTGTTTCGAAATAAATTAAGCTATATATTCCAGTTACGTTCGAAAATTTCCTGTCAGGTTTGGCGGGTTGGGCTAGTTTGAAAAGTATTCACATCGAGTAGGCGCTTTCTCGGTAGTGATAAAGAGTTGAACATACAGGATCACGAAGTTTAACACCTTGTAAATGACAAAGATGCTTTCACATGTGTTAGCTTTTTCTTGCGGATAACTTGATAAAAGTTTCTTTGAATTTTGATACATAACGTCGGACTTAATGTCGGCGAAACGAGAATTGAAACTTGTCGGAATTCGAGTCTCTTAACAAATCGAAGAAGTGATTTGATTAAAATCGAGCTTTGTAAACCAAACGTATACCCACGTGCAATGTGTAATTTTTCGACATCAGAATCTGGATTTGCAAAAGCTTAAATGAAACGTACGCTTATATCCTGGTTTATAAATCACGTTAATTTATGATCCGTGTAACGTTCATATATTTGAATACATGTCATTGCTACACTGCAAAAAGCAACACGACCTGGTAATTTTGTTTAAAAATTAAAATTCTAATCAAAGTACAACAGTACATCTGAATTGTCGACCAAATGCTTCTCGATATAATTTTATTAAAAACAACACACCATATAAGGGTAATAAAAAGTAGCAATTGAAGAAAAAAAAACCATTCGTGAAACAAATGACTTAAAAGCGTGTTTTAAACGTGTACTTTTTTCGTATTAGGTACTACATGCGCGTTTATACCGAGCTCGAGCTTTTTACTTGCAGACTAAATAAAAGCGTCGCACAACAAACGGCTACAATTCTTTTAAATAGGATTAAGATAAATTTTGAAGTTACGTTTGTGAAAAGTTACTCGAGTAAAATAAATTGTTCCTTCGTTATACCCGTATAAAAGAAATGAAAGAATATCTGGTATTTTATTTTTCATAAATCGACTTATTTGGAATTCATTTAAATCAATACCACATCCATAACGTTTAATTAAAAAACTAATATTTATTTACTATTTTTAATAATTTCGCCGGTGGATGGTTTTTGATCATTCAACAGGTTTATAAGGTAATTCACCCTGATACGTTTTGTTACGTCAGGTGATATGATTAATTTTGAAAAATGTAACCAATTTAGGCTACACACATGGTTACCAAATGAATACAAGTAACAAATACGACAAGATAATAGGCTCGAATATCGTGGGAGTTTATGTATGTAAAGCTACAAGAATATACAACTAAAAGTTTAAAATTAATTACGAAGCCACCGTGAAATTACTTCGGCTTCATTATCATTACATAAGCACGCGACATTTATCGAAATTAAAACCGACTAACGTTCTAGATCAATGGTTACTTAATTGTATTTCGGATATAGTCATTCAACATAACTATTTAAACGTTTTAATGAACAAGAGACGGGAAATTATTTTTCGTAAGAAACCGGCCGGCTTTTCAGTTACGTCTAAGGAGGAAATTTCACAAAGGATGGAACTTCAATCAAAACTCAAAAGTACCTAGAAATCAGAACTTACAGAACTCGGGGAACAGTTATCTTGTTACTTTTATCGTCCTTTTTGCGATTCGTTTGCAATTAGTATTTCCTGAATATTAATTGAACTCACGAACGTACTAACTATATCTGGATATTTCACCATAGGCGAACGGAGCGTGTCAAAATAGAAGTGTGAGGGGAACATTGGCTCCGCCCATGCAGGGCGACTTTCACATTGCAGTTCCATATGATTATATATATAAAGCTACAAGCAAAAAGGTTCAGATAATTTTCATGCAGCCCCTATTACAGTTAGGAAGCTGATTTTTTTTTTAAATGAAAGCTCTTGATCTACACTTGATGTCTATAACAAAGCAAAGGGCAAATTTTGATTTTAAAAGCCCCAAATTTGGGGGAGGTGCCAAAATTGAGATATAAAAATTTTGAAATAGTA